>JAKTVK010000221.1:0-56397 GCA_030557155.1 Petasospora amylophila | reverse complement strand
GACACCACACCCGGACACCACACCCGGACACCACACCCGGACACCACACCCGGACACCACACCCGGACACCACACCCGGACACCACACCCGGACACCACACCCGGACACCACACCCGGACAACACCCGGACACCACACATGACTATCACGTGAGAAAACAAAGCCATAGATTTACTTCATTTATTACGCCTGTTCAGCGCAATCATATGAGTGTAAAGTTATGAAAAAAGAGTCATATAGTACACAGTAACCTTCCGAAAATAGTTTCAATGAAAATCACCCCGGTTTGGGAGAATAGTATGCTATTCTCCAGTTTAATGAGACCCTTGTCACGTGACATACGCAATTTCAAAAATCAGTTATTCAACAACCACTAACCCAGGATTTTTTGTACGCTGTACTTAGACTTATCAATGCCTAAAGTTACTGTTAGTATTTTTTACCTGAAGAAATCAGAACATTTTTGGAATTGTTCAAAAAAACATCGTTTCACCAGAAAATATAGTGAAGATATATATCTGTGTTGACCAAATGTAGATATACTGATTTTTTACAATTTTGAAAATTTTGAAGTTGCTCAAAAGTGGACGAAATTGAATGGGAAAAGCTTCAGTGAATTATTTACATCAAAAAAGACTAGTAAAGATATATACTAGTGTACTAGCTCCCCGGGAATACCATTATATCAATGCTACCAATAATCGCTGACGTAAGCCGGAGATCTCCGCGGCTCGACGTCGTTTAAACCCGGACCTCAAACGCTCAGATTTCCGCGAAAACCCGGACACTTGATCCAACATCTAGCAGTCAGCCCTAAATATACTAATTGAAGGGAGTTTTCTCGGGACTGGGGCGCTGAAAGTTTTGGGAGTTTTGATAAAAAGGGAGACTAAGATACGTGGATGTTAAATATTGTGGTCAAAAGTTCTTACAATAACGGGAATACCATTTAAATTGGTAGAATGAAGTTATTCTGCTTAGTCATCAGGCGCGAAAATTCCCCCATGTGGTAGACGTGTCCGGACTTTCCTGTAAGTGCAATTAACTCATGAAACAAACTACAGAACTTTCTGTAATTGATATAGTAACTTCTTCCGAGTGGTTGAAGAATAATTGAGGAATGTGGACTCCAACTTACGTACAGAGTTTGAGTTATTCGGCTCCAAAGTTGGCATCTATCTCCGGCATTCCCTATGGTTGACCCTGTTCAGATCCTCTTTATATGATGTTGATGGTGAAGGTGATGTCTGTGTTACTATACAGTCTTGAACTTTTCTGTGCCAAACTATGATCTAGAGATGCTTCCCAGTGATATCCCCGAACAGAAGAGAAGAAGACCCCACCCGGATGATACCTCTGCCCTCTCTAGTGCTCGCATCGGCTGGAGACTATTGTCCAGAGCAGCTCTCTGCTCCTTCTCACCAAACTACTGTGGTAAACTCCAATTGCTCAATAGCTATGGAACACCTGTGACACAGAGTCCCATCAATGGACTGTTGGCTCCAACTTTACAGGTCTTCACTCATACGAACCTGATATCGCTGCAATCCTGTACTTTAATAGATACCTCCAATGCATTACTTGGTTAAGAAGAGTGGAGGACTACACAAACTCAACGCTGGTGAAAGTTATCACTCAAGGATGTATCTGACTATCCAGATAGACTGTCCGTCACTTAGTCATAGACATACATATCGTAGAACTTTCTTAAGATAGAAACTATTAAGAGAGCAGATCATAGACAAACGCGACCGTTATACATTGACAACGTCAAAGGTAGAAGGCCTCACAGACACATACCACAATCTGTTTCCCAAAGTATCTCAAAGCACTTCTAGAACCTATAAGTAGTATACCAGTTTGTATGTAAGCTCTATATTGAAGACTACG
Source organism: Petasospora amylophila (assembly GCA_030557155.1). NCBI lineage: Eukaryota > Fungi > Ascomycota > Saccharomycetes > Phaffomycetales > Wickerhamomycetaceae > Petasospora > Petasospora amylophila. Next base: position 54,507 of record JAKTVK010000221.1, on the reverse strand, counting down.
CTCTTCAAAAGGATGTGAGCACCAAAGTACGCATTGAAGCTGGGGGAAAGACAGCTAGATGCTTATGAGGGTGTCACTAACGATAATGATACACTTCAGACTTCAAAAGACTATCTCCATGTATATCTACACTCAAGAGTTCTAGTGGTGGTAAACTTTAATACTGGGTAAAACCCCATTGGTCCCAGTGTGCCTGTGCTTGAGAACAAGTGAGAGTCTATTGTGTGGCTGGCTGGCCTACATACAACGCGGTCTTTCTTTGATCCAATATGGCGCAAGTTTAGGGCTCAATTAAAGATCGGCCATCTCAACTCGGATAGTAGCGGAACTAAGCTCGCTCAGTTGGTCAAGTTGTAGCCAGCCACCCCTAGTTGTAGCGCGGGTGCGTCCTGGAAGGGGGTGGTAAACGCGTCGGAATGCGTCTCACCAAAACAACAACAAACAAACAAACACACAAACAACAAGGCGACGCGTCGACGCCGTGCCACCAGGAAAAGTATAAATAGGGGTGAAGATTCCCACTTTTTAAAAAACTAACTTCAACTTCATCCACCCACTTCTTACCATCAGCGCACTGTATCCTCATCAGCCCCACCAACACCTAGGTTGCCTCCCCCACGCATCCTTACACCTTCCCAAAGTTTCTTATTCTTCTCCCTCTCTCACATACGTATACACCCCTCTATACATATATATGTACTAACTAACACTTCGCCCCACTTTCATTTCGACACACACACACACACACACACACTAACACAGTTATGTACTTCTCTTACTCTTATGATGGCGTTGTGTTTATTATGACGCTTTAATGGTGGAGAGATAAAGCTTTCTGGAGGATCTTGGGCGTTCTTCGCTTCATGTTTTTTGTGGACACACACACACACACATATGATAGGTTGTGTTGTGCTGTTTCTCTCCCAATATTGTTGTTGTGTTAGATTTATAGCTAGATGTCCGGGTATAAAGTGGCACCTTCGCGACACTTGAGGACACCATGAAAGGACACCTCATAGACACATAGACACTTTGCGCGAACACTCTTTTCGCGACGCGCGGACGCTTCATAGACACATCGACACTTTGCGCGGACCCTTTGTTCCAGGACACATGACACCGATTTTCCAGAATCTGCAAACCAAACGTGTTGCTCAGTCAGTTACACTACCGACCCCTCTGGGTATGGCTATCTATCGGTCCCAGAGTATGGAAGAAAACGTTTACCATGGAGTTTGTTGGACCCACACAGAGATGTTATGGCGAGCATGCAGGAGACAGAGCTGCTGGACGAGGCCAAGTTCATCCAACGGATTCAGAAAGCTCATCCCAAGTTATTTGTCAAGCCAGGCCAACGACCAACACTGTCTACACTCTATGAGTACACCATCAAGCTCAACCCAGGTGCTAGCCCACCGAAGCCCGTCGTCTACCCGGTGTCGCCGGCGGACAAACAAGTCTTGATCAAGTATTCGAGGACTCCGTACGAGACGGTGTTTTGCGTGCATTAACTGATGACGACGAGGACGGATCCCCCATCTATCTCTCACCTTGTTTCGTGGTGAAACAGCGATCCAGAGCTCGTGTTGTTGTCGATTTTCGCCAAGTCAATAAATCCATATCTTGTACAAGAGATGGTCTGACGTCGTCGGAGGAGATCATCAAGAGTCTGTCACGTTGCTGTTTGTTTACTTCGTTGGATGTCAAAGACGCGTACAACGTCATCAAGGTAAAGGTATCTCAACATGCTAAGCTTGGTATTTGTTCTCCCATCGGTACTTTCGTGATCCTGCGGATGGTCTTCGGCTTGTCCGTTGCGCCATTCGTCTGGACACGGGTACTACGTCGCACTCTTGCTACTGTCACACCTTCACGAGAGTGTGTTGTTGACTATTATTATGATGATATAGTCATTGCAACAACCAGAAGGGTGACTAAGCAACAGCACCTAGCCAAAGTGTCAGAAGTTCTTGAGGTACTAGCTAAGGCAGAGTTACAGTTGAGTACCAAAAAGGCTAAGATTGCACGTTCAAGTATTCTTTATCTCGGTGTTTTGATCAGTGAGAACTCTATCTCCATCGACCCAGACAAGGTTGCTGCTGTTGACCGATGGTCTTTGCCCAAGACACAACGTCAGATTGCTGAGTTTGTGGGATTTGTGAACTTCTTACACAAGTTCGTTCCAAACATCGCTGGTCTTCTCGAACCTTTCCACAGAAAGCTCACCAGCACAGGTAAGGAGGTTGATGAGAGAGAACTAGTGTCGTCGTTTGAGAGGATCAAGGAGTTGATCACCAACACCAAATCGCTACAGATTTTCGACGATAACATCCCAACTACTATCTTCGTCGACGCTTCGTTGTACGGTATAGGAGGGATAGTGTTACAACCGTCCAAGAAACACAAGGGCTTCGCCGTTATCCAGTATCTCTCGTACCGTTTCACTGAAACACAACGAAGATACTCCACTTTGGAACGCGAAGTCCTCGGTGTGCTTGTCGCTTTGGAGAAGACCAGGTTTCTCATCACCAACCCTGTAACAGTGTACACAGACAATGTTGGGGTTAAGTCACTACAGAACGTCAAGGTCGTCAAACAGTCGGCGAGACTCTCCAGATTTGTGCAAATTCTTGGTACGTTCCACCTCAACCTGCTGTATGTTGAAGGCATCCGCAACGGTGCTGCGGACGCTCTGTCACGACTTGTGATGGAGCTCCAGCCCGTGATTCCTGAGGAGCTTTTCAACAAGGCCACCGCTATTCCGCTAAACGCTTTAGATGATGAGTTGGAGACAATATGGGCTATCACACGTTCGAAGACAACCCAGTCTTCTCATGCTGCTACCAAGTCTTCTTCTTCTGCTACGGATCAGTCTTCTCGTGCTGCTGCCACGTTTTCGTCTTCTGCTGCTGACCAGTCTACTTCCGCTGCTTCTACCACAGCTGTTTCTTCGGACGCCACTTCTGAGATCACCCCGCCTACCGCTTCGGTTGCTCCCACTGCCACCACTTCTGCTTCTACTGTTTCAGTTCCGGCTACCCCCTTGAACGCAAGGAAGATGTCTGTCGAGTCCATGACGGACGAAGCGTTTGACAGGGTCACAGAAGCAATGCTAAACGGAGAAGTGACAACACTAGATGAAGCTACTCGAAAGTACAGCGAGCTGTTCCATGTGTTAGCAGGTGAACTCTGGGTCTTTGCCCACGGCCGCTGGTTGAAGTTACTGTCGGATCAACACACTGTCCAGTTGTTTACTGAGTGGCACAAGACAAGCCATTGTTCCAGTCGAGTACTTGGACATCGCCTCGCCGAGTGCGGTTTGTTCAATGCCCATCAGAGTGTTCACAGTTTTGATGTCATCGCTCTCTGTGAGCTCTGCCAGAGGAAGGCCAGGTTTGAGACGTTGCGACCGCCTCTGAGCCAGTTGAAGCTTTCAGATGCTACATCTCTGTGGCATCTGGACTTCATCGGGCCTATGCCGCATGAGGGGCCGCTCGATGAGGATGCCGTGTGTACAGCTGTCGATTATTGCACCGGCTTCCTCGTCGTTGTTGTGGGTAAACAAACGTCCTCAACCGTTGATCAGATGCTCAATCTTTTGGTGAGTTTCTATGGAGTCATGCAAAGAATTGTGTCAGATAATGGTGCTGCCTTCATAAAGGCCAGAAGAGAAAATGAGCTGATAAGACTTCATGAGGTTGATTGGATCACTACCAGTGCTTACACACCCCGCTCGAATGGTAAGAACGAAATCGTTAACAAGCTGCTCAAGAAACTGTTGGTAACTGTCGATCCCGAGCTAAGAGATTGGAAGAGGTCTGTCCACCTAGCAAGAGCCTTTTACAACAACACGGAGAATTTGCAAAACCACACTCCTTCTTATCTCATGTTTGGTGTTAAGCCCAAGTTCAAGTTCCCAATACAACCATCACAAAAGGAGGCTGCAAGAGAGTTATCATCACTTCTGCTAGACACTAAAGGCACCGGTTTCGATGACCACTATGTTGAAGATTGTCAGATGGCCAGGTTTTTGAAGATCACAACAGAGTTGCAAGACGCTAGGCATAAGGATTTTGATGTGAGATATAAGATCAGAGCACAGAAGATCTTGAGACATAACCACACGGCAGATATGGTTCGTTTTACAAGAGGTGACTACGTGATGAAGAAGAAGGTGAAGTCCAAGAAGTCACAGGCAACTTGGGAAGGTCCTTTCCAAGTGGTGAAGGTTTTACCAGGATATGCCTACAGGTTAAGGAGTGCTACTGACGGTCACACATTGACATCTTCTGTTAATCATGATCGTCTTCGCCCTTGTTACGAGATTAATGGATCTCCAGTCGTCTCGTTGGCTTTGACTCGTGGTAAGCAAGGAGACCAAGAACTCAGTTACACCAAGTTTCAACTAAGAAAGATCGACAAGGAAGTCCTACAACACGAAGAACGTCTGCTCAAAGAAAGAGGATTACCACCGTCAACAACTTCCCAGTTTACACGTTTTCATGTGCTTTCTTTACTCCAGGATTTCGGTTATGAAGATCATCACTACATCCCATATCTAGCCGAAGCTCCCGCTACTGTTGATTTTGACAGATTTGAAGAAGTTCCATAACTCACTTTATCTTATTTGCTTCCTTTGACTACTTTTGTTACATTTGATTCATCTCCACTTTGTTTATAACCCGTTCCATTGATTTCGAGAGGAAAGGGGAGATGATGTGCTTACCTAATCCACATTGTTACGTAATGATTACCTAAGCACATTGACTGGTTGCTTCTCTATGAAAATTCCATAGAGAACGTGTCCTTCGGACCACCAGTTTGTTAGTTTTTAGATATAAGAATTCATTTTACATTTGTTACATCGTTGTACACACACCGCTGTTCATTGGCCCAGATTATTGTATCTACGTCATTGAATACAACTGTTCCGGTTAAGTACACCCACTGGTTTGGCCACGACCCACGTCACGTGCTCCTCACGTGCTAGGCACGTGAAAATGCAGATTAAGTCACATGACTCTCACGTGAAAAAGATATCAAAATCACATGATAATCACGTGGAAAACTTGCGCGAATCACATGATATGCACGTGAAAAAACTATGCAAAACACGTGCTACTCACGTGAAAATGCTGTCCAAATCACATGATAGTCACGTGAAAATGTTGTGCTAATCACATGATATGCACGTGAACGCAGTGTGAAAATCACATGATTGTCACGTGAAAAAACCTTGCCAATCACATGACTATCACGTGGAGAAGTCACTCATATCACATGATACTCACGTGAGAAAACCAAGCCATAGATTTACTTCATTTATTACGCCTGTTCAGCGCAATCATATGAGTGTAAAGCTATGAAAAAAGAGTCATATAGTACACAGTATCCTTCTAAAAATACTTTAAGTGAAAATCACCCCGGTTTGGGAGAGTAGGATGCTATTCTCCAGTTTAATGAGACCATTGTCACGTGACATACACAACTTCAAAAATCAGTTATTCAACAACCACTAATCCAGGATTTTTTGTACGTTGTACTTAGACTTATCAGTGCCTAAACTTACTGTTAGAATTTTTTATTTGAGGAAATTCGAAGATTTTTGGATAATGTTTAATAAAAGTGTTTTCACCAGAAAATATAGTAAAGATATTTATCTGTGTTGACCAAATGTAGATATACTGATTTTTTACAATTTTGAAAATTTCGAAGTTGCTCAAAAATGGCTGAAATTTGATTTTAAAAGCTTGAGAACATTAAACTCCTCAAAAAAGACCACCTAAGATATATACCAGTGTATTAGCCCCCCCGGGAATACCTTTATATCAATGCTACCAATAATGGCTGATGTAAGCCGGAGATATCTATCCGCGGATGGGTTGTTTACACCCGGACCTCAAACACCCAGATTTCGATTTTCGCGAACACTCGGACAATAGATCGATCAAGCACACTATTTACTATTTACTATTTACTATTTACTATTTACGACTTCGAAAACTTTGGTACGGGCTGGTTTGGGCGTGACTGCTTCTCTAAGTTTTGTAGATATGACGTCGAAGATAAATTAATAATGTGAAGTGGCCAGTGCTACGTAACCGAAGAATCACGTCCCTTTTTATCGCTTCGAGCGGGCTCTGCTCCGAGACAAACCTCGACAGCTTGCTGGAAGGAAATCTATATCCACAACTTTCTAGGCCACAAGCATAAGAGTTGAACCATTGGAAATGATGGTTCTTGATGAATGAACTTGCAATACAAAGGTCTAGAAAGTTACGTGTTGATTTGAAGGCAAACTCCGGCGCCGACGCTCCTATAGTTCATAGTTCATTATTACGGAGGATTTTCGCGCAGATAGTACGAAACTGCGGTTCTTGTTCTTGATCCGGTCCTTGTCAATGGCGGAAGTTAGGCTTATAGTTATGGCCTTTCGGCATCTTTGATGAGAACTCCGGCTTGCGTGGTCAATGTGCTGTTCAATAGGTAAGGACAGACCCTGCTTATCGGCAATTCTCGTGGTGCTGGCGTACACGTAAATCCGATCCGGCACGGACTTGGTAGGATAAAGATCAATGTAGTATAACAAACGCCATGTCGACACTGTCGATGGCGCTAAATCTTGAGCACATAAGCCAATAACATCAACGTATCACTTTCCGAGTGATTTTGCCAAGCGACACTTCTGTTTGTTCGGGTGCTCAATTAAACACCGGAACACGGTTGTTCCGCACAATTTAATTGGCCCTGCAGGGGCTATGTTACAAATTGCCCAATCGGGTCAGCTTATCCCCTCGGTGCGGAGAAGCCATTGGGTTGTGGGAACCCCCATATAGATCTAGGTCTTTCAATGAATTAATCAGACCTGCTCTATAAAAGGAGATTGAACTACCCTTTTTTTATTTTGTAATTCATTGTTCTGTTCTTACTCAAATCATCAATCAACAATGTCTTTCTCTCTTCACCCACTTATCGATAACGGCCTTACCAAGGGCGATGCTAACTTCCCAGGTGGAAAGCTCTACTGTCAGTGTCCTACAAACAAGGTCGAGGTTACCCTTGGTAGCAACGTTGCTCACAACCACGCCTGCGGTTGCTCCAAGTGCTGGAAGCCAAAGGGTGCTCTCTTCTCTATCGTTGGTGTCATTCCAAAGGACTTGGTTTCTGTCACTGCTAACGAGGATAAGTTGACCATTGTCGATGAGAGTGCTGCTATCCAGCGTCATGCCTGTAAGGAGTGTGGTGTTCACATGTACGGTCGTATCGAGGTTGACCATCCTTTCAAGGGTCTTGACTTTGTCCACGCCGAGCTTTCTGAGTCTAAGGGATGGCAAGAACCTCAGTTTGCAGCATTTGTCTCTTCTATCATTGAGCAGGGCTTCGACCCAGCCCAGATCGATGCTGTTCGTTCCAAGTTCAAGTCTGTTGGTCTTGAGACTTACGATGCTCTCAGCCCACCTCTCATGGATCTCATTGCTACTTACACTGCTAAGAAGAACGGTAAGTTGTAAGCTCAAAGAGTGAAAAAAAAAACATACACATAGTACAATTGCAACACATTTGAGTTCATTCAATGAAAGCGTAGCACTGGCGCAGTGATTGTGGACCGTGGTACTTCAATTCCCAAACCAAGCCTACAGTATCCTTATGAGTAAATGTAGACATGGAGTATGTTTACTCAATCAAATCGTTAATATTATGTGATCACGTGCAATGTCCCCGCGAATTTTTGGGCTTTAGGAGGGGGTCGCGACACGCACACCTTTGATCATCAGGCGGAACGGACCATGAAGCCTTCGAGAACGTAAGAGCGACGAGGAATTTGAAAGACACAATCCCCCTGTCGAGCGTGTTAATATTCGGATTCTGTTTTGTTTTTTCTTTCCGGGTGCACCTGCTATAGAGAGGTAGCTGACGAAAAACACACAAAATCAAGATGTTTGGCCTGGGGAAGTCGACTTCATCAACTCAACCAACATACTTTGACATTCGCATCAAATCAACGTACAAAAACTTAGTGATCGTCAGAGGTTCGCATTATGACTCACCATCGGTTATGGTCACTGGAGACATTGTATTCTCTTTGCCCTCCGAGGTGACTGTGAAGAGAATTGGGCTTCGGTTGACAGGAAGATACAAGTTAGATTTCCTTGAGGTGTTGTCGCAAGATAACACCACGGTTTCGAATCCGGTCAAGGAGGAAACCATTGTTTTCGACGTTTTATGGGATAACTTGTTACTCAATCCTGATGGTGTCATTGTGAAAGGTGCATCAAGTAATGAATCATCATCATCAACAACAACAACAACAACAACAACGCCATTAACGAGTGCAACAACAAGTGCGGCCAATGCTACATCTATTGCTGCTCGAAGATTGATCAGAACCAACTCCTCAATGGCACTTCAACTTCCAGATAGAGGCGTTTCCGGGACTCCATTTCATAATCTTTCAACTCCAAACGGCACTTCTTTTATTCTTCCTGGTGGCAACTATGAACTTCCTTTCAAATGTATTCTTCCCGGTGACGTTCCAGAAACTGTTGAAGGCTTGCTCGCAGGTTCTATTCTCTACAAATTTGAAGCTCTCATTGACAGAGGTTCTTTCAAGTCGCCATGGACCAAGTATCGGTATTTCAGAATCATGAGAACGTTGTCTAGTGATAATTTCTCCTTATCGGAGACGATATCCATTGGTAAGAGCTGGCCAAACAAAGTGCAGTATGAGGTGAGCATCCCTTCAAGAGCTGTTCCCATTGGTGGTGTCACTCCAATCAACATTTTGCTGGTTCCGTTGACTAAAGGAATGAAACTGGGTCGTATCAGGGCACAGCTGATTCAGTACTATGCTTTTAAAGGTCAAAACGGTGAGATCTATGATGATGAACAGACCGTTTTGGATTGTACGATGTCTCAAATGGAGAACACGTTGTTGGATGACAAGATTTCCATTGATTCTTTCATCAAAGTGCCTTCTAATTTGAAGAAAGTGACACAAGATTGTGATTTCAAAGACGATATGATCAAAGTACGACACAAGTTGAAGCTACAGATAAACCTATTGAATGCCTCAGGTCACATAAGTGAGTTACGTGCCAACCTCCCGATCTGTCTGTTCATATCTCCAAATGTTGAGATGACAGGTCGAACAATCGTGATGGACAAACATGGTAAGATCCATTTCAGAAAAGAGGAGGAAAAATTGTTTGATAGCTCTGGTGTTGTGATGCAAAGAACACAGGATTTGATGAACACGGATACTGCTGCGCCTCCGAACTACGAGGAACATGTATTTGACAAGATGGTGTTTACAGATTTACAAGCTGGTGATGCAGATTACTTTTCACCAAGTCCTCCATCATCAACAACAAGGAAGATGACGCCTCTATCTGATGTGCCGTCGTATAACGAAGCGGTGGAGAGCACAAACCCACCGGAGGAGTTGGCACCAGACTACCACTGACATAGATATATATATGAACGAAGTGACGATTATGGACAAGCGTAGCCATAGGCCGCTTAGTTCTTACGCCGGTGTGTGGGGTCCCGGGCATTTATCCGAGCGGGCAGATGATTCAAGCGGGTGAGTCGCCCAGTGGGTGGGGTGTACATAAAACGGGACTCGGGGGGACAGTTGCAGGCATGCCTTGTAGATGTTTCATTTTTTTTTTTGTGATATTGTTACACGAGGGCTTGAAATTGTACCTGACGAGCCTACCCGAAGTAAAGTTTTCCTCTATTGTCCTTTCCCCGTACTCCGCTCCGGGACTCCTTTGTTTTGACTCCCCGCGGCTGTTTGCTGGGCTTCCCGGAGTTTCTCCGCGAAGACGCACCGACCCCCCGGCCGCCCACAGGAGAAACTCAAGAAATTAGGGAGAAATCGACCACCTCAGAGGAATCGAACAACCAATTTGACTCCCAACAACAACAACTACCGCTGCCCCTCCACCAAATGTCGTCCATCGCACACATGCTGGCTGCAGGCTCCAACGAGTCACCGACCACGACTCCCACCATTGAGCAGCAAGAACAGAGCAGCCCGGAAGCTTCGGGGCAACAACCCCAGCCACGACAAGAGAACTCCATACAACAGCGTAAGCGCTCCAAGGTGTCAAGAGCTTGCGATGAGTGTCGAAGAAAGAAAGTCCGGTGCGATGCCGCTTTCAATGCGGGCTCTACCAGCGTGCTGAAGCCATGTACTAATTGTGCTAAGAATAACGAGACGTGCTCTTTCGAACGAGTGCCTCTGAAGAGAGGTCCTTCAAAAGGTTACGTCCGTAGTGATCCAGTCTCGGAGGCTGTGGCAGAGAGATCGAGAGCTTCAAGTTTCCAACAACAGCAAGGGATTGTGCTGCCTCCTCTCACCTCTCTGACACGGGGTTCAGACTCACAGCCAGATTCCCCAAGAAACTCCATCTCCATCAGTGATAATGGTACTTCTGGTTCCAACAACAACAACAACAACAACAACACCGCAACAGCAGCTGCAGTTGCTATACCACAGGGGTTGTTCTGGAAAGTTCCTTACCAAGGCTCTTTTGAGAGACGTGGCTCCATTGATTCTTTGAACTCATCATCTACACAAGGTGGAGGTTACAGAATGAGTTATGAATCATCAGTGATATCTGACTCTGACGATGATGCCGCTTTCCACAGAAGAAGTCGGTCCAACTCAAGCAATCTTCAAATACCTGTCTCTCCATCTTTATCAATTGGATCCTTACGTACTCTGAACTCTGGGTTCGCCAAGAAGATGACATTGGATCCACAGTTGATTGATATCTATTACCAGCTTCTACACCCTACTTTTCCTATCCTCCCGCTGAATAAAGCATCATTGTCCAATCTTCTGGCAATTCCACCTTCACCAAACTCTGAGGTCTCCGAGACGAGTGCCGCAGTTGTGCAGTTGTTTTACATGTCTCTGGAGGCTCTAGTATCAGCAGCTTCAAGATCTTCTTCAAGGAACGACGACATCCATAACCTCTTCTCCAGCATATTCAGAATCTTTGCAAAAGTGTTACCATCTCACATATATTCTCAAAATGTTGTGCTGATCCTCTCATCATCGTTGGTTATCCTGTGTTATACCGTCATCTTACGCGGTATGGAGACGGATGTCAACATTCATTCCACCGTTGCCGTTTTCAACAAGCAAAAGTTCTTCAAAATGTTTTGGGATCCATCTCACGTTGTCACAAATAACAACTATGACGATTATAATTCGTTGATTAAGAGACTCTACATCCAACTGTCGATTCTTGATACACTTCAGTCTTTGTCATTTGGCTTACCTAAATCAATGAACTTCCCAGTTCAAGTGTCCATTGTTGATACTCTTTTCCCAAACTTTGCCAACTTTGATCTGACAAAGAACAACATGAAACTCGGTATTTTGCTTACTCAAATATGTGAATCCAAATCCTACACAACGCCTTATTCGCCCATCTCATGGCCAAAGGGTAATCCAATGATTAAAGACGTTGACCAAGATGGAATCACCTGGAATTTCTGGGATGTCATTCTTGCTCGATATGAACTGGTTTCTTTCTTGGATGAGATGGTTAAGGAGAGTGATATGGATGAAGAAACACTATTTGACTATCAGTTGAAATGTTCAAGATTGGTGAAGAAAAGTTTGACATCATTAAGCACTCTCCTATCATCCGTTAAGAATTACACGAATTCTATTGATACGAACCTTTTGGTGTCCCCATACCTGCCTCTGTTATTCAAGCAGTGCATCAAATTACTCAACATCGACAAGGTGATCATCAACTCGTTGCAGACAAACAAGGATTTGATCTCAAGATTGTCGAAACTGTTGAACGATGTGATTTCACTAACAAACTATTTGTCATTGTTAAAACCATTCAAATCTGAAGAGCTCAACAACCATCTTAAGTTTGAATTCAGATCTCAACACTTGGCCTGGTTTGATGCAGATGAAGTAGCACAGGATTCTAAACATTGGTTAGGTTTAATGAAGGACATTGATGGATTCTTACGATATGATGATTACGATGGATGGTTTTGAATTTGGGTCTTGCACACGTACAGTGTGTCGATGCTTGATATATAGATTAAAATGAGATCCCAATATATAATGCAAACGTTATTAGATGTTATGAATTACAAAAAAAAAAAAACAGTCAACCAGTAGACATATTGAATCAGGTAACAAGGTGGCTGACGTATGTGAATGAAGTGCAGATACTAGAATAAAACACCGTAGTTAAAACAATAGAAAAAAAAAAAGAAACCCCAATTAATTTGAAGAGCCGGTAAGCATGCGTTATATGCGTGTAAATTGATATCACGAAGGGAGGTGAACAATGGAAAAATGCAATCTGTGTCTGTAGGTATTATCTTTTCTTACTCGCTCATTATTCATCATCATCATCTTCGGAAGCGTCGTCATCTTCAGAGGCGTCATCTTCAGAAGCGTCATCATCATCGTCATCATCACGGTCCTCATCATCATCCTCTTCGTCATCCTCTTCAAGACGATCTTGAAGACCTTTCAACTTCTTTACAACAACTTCGACAATATCACTCCACTCACGCATACCACCCATACCAATATCACCACAAACCAATACTTTTTCCACAGGTTTTAGCACCTCAATCCAAGGACACTCTTCTTTGAGGAAATTCAAGTGTTTTTTCGTTACTGGATGTGTGTACATAAATGTGTTCATGGCAGGAGCGACAAGCATTGGATATTGTGGATTCCAACTTCTGACGATGGCGGTTAAAAGGTTATCACAGATACCGTTGGAGATTTTGGCTAATGTGTTTGCACTTAAAGGAGAGATCAATAAAATGTCGGCCCATTTTCTCAACTCTTGATGTAAAATGGCATCGCCTGTCTTCTTGTAACCAAACCATTCTTCATCGTCTCTCCAGATCTTAACATCTGTTGATATTTTCAATCCTTTTAGGAAATGCTCAGCACATTTGGTAACAACCAATTGAATTGAGACTTTGGAAGGGCCAAAGATCTTATAGAGCTTATCAATGATTAATGGAACTTTGATTGTGGCGACAGAGCCGGTGGCACCAATGAGGATGTGTACTTTGCCATCATCTTGTTTCTGGAAGAACTCTGAGAAGGGAACAGTGGTTGTTGGGGTGCCAATGACGGCCTTGGTAGCCTTCTTTGGTGGCTCCACTGGTGATGGACTTCTGCGTGGTGTGAACTGGATAAATTCGCTTGTTGTCGAAGAGTTCTGTCGAGACGACTGCACAGAGATGGCATCTCTAGCTTGAATGGACTGTTCAACGTTGGAAGGAAGCATCTGGGCAATTTGTACAGAAGAGGGCTTCGCGCTGATGGAGCCCCTGTGAGACTTCTCCACGAGGTTCGGCACGGAGAACTTCACGGCGTTGAGCTCGCTTGTGAGTGGAGACATTGGCTTATCATCCGTCGGGGAAGTCAGCGACTGCTGTTGAAGCGGACTATGCGTATTGATGGGCTGCTGGAGCTGCTTGTTCAAAATTGGTTGGGGCATCGTGGGCGGGGCGGCGGCACAGGGGGATGGGGGGCAAATGTAAGGAGAGCTTGGAGAGGGAACTGCGGTTGTGTGCACTTTTTTGCAGTGGGGGGAGGTTACGAAGGCCTTTTTGCCTGTGTGACTTCTTGTTGAAGAGAGAAAAAGTTTTGGAAGGTTTAAGAAAAGGTGGTTTGGTTTCTGATCAGAGTGTGCTTGCGGGAATTCAAGGTCGCATTTTTTTTTTTTTTTTTTAATTAGCTATGCGCGTCTCTTCTCGCTACCGCTGAGCAGAGCACTCACTTCGCGGGAAACCGTTGGCGATGACGTAAACAGACGACGGCAATCAGTTACCGGACACATCCGCGATGAAAGCTTAATTCAGTTGAGAGTTATGACGGTTTGACCATTAAATTTGCGTGATTTTTGCTCTGTACGTGCTTAGTGGGGAAGATTCTCCCTCTAAAAACCGTGAAATTTGTCTCTCTTTACCATCGTAGTGTTTGACCCGCGGGCGAGCTTCGTTTTCGCGCGCTCGCCGCGTTCGCCTCCGTCTGCTACCGAAATCGACCCGTCCATTGGTAAGCATCAGAAACGTCGCAAACAGCTAAACCAATCAAGAGAAAAGATATCATGTTCAGACAGGCATTTGCACAGACGACAAGACTCGTGAGTGTTTTCAAGAGATACTTTCCAAGTGCTTGACTAACGATCAAAAAGGCTCGCACGAGTTATACCCCAGTATTCACTAGATATGCTGGCTTCAACAGATTTATGACTACAGAGACAAAAGAGGCCATCGAGAAGGCTGTTGCTTCTGCCCCTGTTGTGCTCTTCATGAAAGGTACTCCAGAACAGCCTATGTGTGGTTTCTCAAGAGCCACGATAAACCTCCTGGGACAAGTCGGTGTTGACCCAGAAAAGTTTGCTGCTTACAATGTCTTGGAGGATCAAGAATTGCGTGAAGGTATCAAGGAGTTCTCAGAATGGCCAACTATCCCACAGCTTTACGTTGATAGCGAATTCATCGGTGGTTGTGATATCGTCACCTCCATGGCTCAGACCGGTGAGTTGACAGAGTTGCTTGAGGAGAAGGATGTCCTCGTCCCGGAGGATGAATAAACACCACATGTATATAACTACACGCATTTTAAAATCACTTATAATGTATTCTCATGCCTTTAGATTTGTGGATTGTTGATCTTGGAAGAACCACAAACTCCGTTAAGAGACAAACGATGATGTTGGACTGGGGTTAAGGTCTAGCGATGTCGATACGTGTGCTCCAAAGGAACAAAACGCAGACCAAAAAGTATACCAGTCCCTTGAACAACCGAGCGTGTTCCACCGATGTATGTTTACAAAGGTGTCAAACACATGATCGGAGTTTTGTGACGAGATAACTACGTTGTGGGATGTTCGGTGACTTTCCAAAGCGACACGAAATTATCCGACTATTGGGGCCCACACCCAGCGCGAACCTTTGAGCTTGCGGAGTCAAAGTACATTATTGGTGTTGAAAAAAGGTACCCGAGAATTGCCGATACCTAGTATGATATACGGAGCTTCTCCTAGGCCCACTTAACTGTTTCTACTATAAATGAACTGCGTAGGATCCCGGGGTCAGACCACCGAGTCCGCGGTTGTCTGATTTTTTTTTTTTTTTTTTTTTGTGGCATGCTCCCCTAGGAGCGTGGGGAAAGATGTGTGGTCATTTGAGTGGTCTGTCACAAGTCACGATGCAAGAATAACGTGATACCATATGTGTGGCCTCACCCGTTACCTTTGTTGTATGGGTATAAAGAGCCCTTGATCCTTCGTAGTTCATACTGGCAATGTTCTTGTCTCCACCCCACACAATAATATACATTCAGAAACACAATCGCAAACAATGGTCTCCGCTACCGCAACAAGAGCACTCCAATCTTCTATGATGAGACTCAACAAACAAGCTGCCGCCTCTGCTGGCAGGGGTAACCTCAAGCAGTTCTCAGGCTACATGCTTGGTATGGCTGCTTTGTTCGGTACTGGTGCTGCTTTGTTGTATGAATTCTACTACAAGAACAACAAGATCGAGAAGATGTTTCACCAAGAAAGAACAAAGTATGGTGCTAACGCCAGACATGGATTGTGAGATACTTGATATTCAATACGTGTTTTGTAATTTTTAATGTTGATTAATGAAATGAATTATGATTTAGAGAGCTATAAAAGTACAGTAAATTTTTGTGTGTGTGTCGTAGCGTCATCGTTAACAAGCTCTTACAAAGAGGAAAGATCATTGAACCAGGTCTTAATCACCTCGTTGGTGCTCTTATGTGTAATCTCCTTGTCAAGAACGGTGATCAACGGTTCAGTCATTGAAACGTATTCATCAGAGAATTTTCTCAATGCCATTCTAAGGAAACCCAAAGCAGTATGATACTTCCAAATTTTCTCAATCTGTTCAGTGACTTCCTCAGAAACATCTGGAATTGCAATCTCATCTTCAATAGCAATTTCGCTGATTGTCTTGGAAATGATGTTTAAAAGGGTCTTGTAAAGAATCTCAAGCTCACCGGCACCGGAGCCAGCAAACACCTTTTTACTCAAAGTTCTAAGAATGGCCTCTGTAGCAGAAACGTTAACAAGACCAAAGTTTCTGCTTCCTGAATCATCCAAGGCGTGTTCGATGATAGCAGAAGGAGTGATAACGTTGAATGATTCCAAGATATCCAACACCAAGTAACCATTTTGTGGTTCTGTGGTCCAGTAGTGCAAGACGGCATCAATGGCCCACTTCTGTTGAATAGTGGATACTTGAGTTGTCTTTTCCATATCAACATCATTCTCATCGTTAACACCAACAAGTTTTTTCAAAGATGAAGCTGTACTTTCAATATACTTACCAGCATGGGAAATGGATCTGTTACCAACAAACACCAATACTTGGAATATAATCACAACGAGCATCTCCTCGGAATTCTCATACTCAGAAATAGCAGTTTTCAACTCTTCAATAGCCTCATCATGAGAGTTCGAATCCTTATGGATAGCTTCAATTAATTTCTCCACAACACCCTTATATGGTAACTTATCATCCAAAAAGATCAACTTAGACTCTGTCTCCGGCTCGATTCCCTTGATGAACTTTTGATAGTATTGATCGTTTTCCCCAGGGGTGTACAAGGAAATGTCAAGATACTTCAAGAACTCCTCGGTAACAGTACTCTCAATCTTCTCGATAGTGGCCAAACGAAGTTCTTTGGCAATCAAATTTCTCACAAACACACCTCTTGGATGGTAGACACTGTCGGCAAAGATTTGAGAGTCGGACTCCCATTCACGCCACTTCCACGTGAAGTTGAAATTACTCAATTGTACGGACAACCAATCAAGATATCTGAATCTGAGTTCAAAATCAAGATGGTATAAATGGGCATAGAAGAAACGGATAGCTCTTCCCATGACTGGAGCAATGGCTTGAGAAGCATTAGCACATGCCTCGACCAAAGTGGTGTAGAAATACACGAATGGTTGCGAGGCAGTTGGAAGCTTATAGATGAGCGAAAGAAGTGTCTCGACGGCAACATCCTCAACCTTATAAGTGGAACCGGATTCAAGTTCTCTCAACTTGTCGATTGACAGACCTGGTGGGGCAAACAAAGTCTCCTTGAAGAACAAATCCACAGTGATGACCTGTCTAGCAACTTCTTTTCTGTTGAACTCCAACGCTTCAATAATATCGGTAATGAGATCTCTAAGAATCAAACCGGTGTATGTGTCAGCAGGTGGTGTAGTCTTCAGTTCTCCAATTGGGACGTAGACCTCGAAAGTCAATCTTGGAGTTCTCCACATACCGTCAACACTACCAATACCTCTATCCAACCCGGCAAATTCCTTTAAATCTTCCAAAGTTGGCATGTTCAAAGGTGGCAAGCTCATCTTCTCAGTTGGAGTGATCAACTCACTGAGTGCAATGTCCAAGTCCGGGAACAAGTTGTCTTTCTCAACAGAGGACAAATAATTTTCCAAAGCTGGAAGAATCAAAGAAACGATCTCCCTTGGTTCATATGGGATATCCTTTGCCTGTTCGACAAATGGACTTGTGATGGAGATATCAGTCTTGACGATTGGGAAATCTTTGGCCAATGACAGGAGAACATCAATTCCATCCATCAAAGATGCTGGCACTTCTCTTTGATATGGCAAGAGATATGGGATGGAAGTCAAAGTGTTGTAATAGATAGCCTCAGCCAATGGAACTCTTTTTTGTGGTGACTCTTTTTGCAAGTTGATAGCCAAATCCAAGAACTGCTTAAACACTGCAAGAATGCTTGCCTCATCAATGACATAGGCCAATGATGCCCAGAACCTTAAGATGAGTTTCACCTTGTTCCATGGACCTGTCTCGGATGCACTTGGCTGGAAATCCTGACTGACAGCCAATCCCAAAAGGGTCTGTACCTTACGGTGGAAGAACTCCACAACAGTTCTACTGATTCCTTGGTTTTTGGAGTTCACAGCCTGCACCAAACCGGCAATATGTAACACTTTATGTGGTTGTTCAGTGGTGATGGCGTAGAGTGTCTGGAGGACAGCGTTACGGAAAGTCTCCTCTTGCTCAAAATTGGTGTCAATCGGAACGGACATGAACTCAACATCTTCAACGTATCTCTTTACTGATTCACCAAGTGTATTTAAATCACCACAAAGCGTCTTGGAGAGCTCCACGATGGGCGGCAAGCGAAACCTCTTCTGGTAAGGTTCGTTGTAATCGTCGTTTCCTGTGGGCGGTTGTTAGAAAACTGTCCGAGGCGGTAAAATTATTTGTACCATTACTTACCAAATCTTCTTTTACGGTTGAAAGACATGGCGAATTGCAGCTGTTAGACAATGTTTCCAACTTGTTGATAGAGAAGGTAATTCAACTGTTCCCCGTTTTTTCAATTTTCCTTTCCGCGATCGAGCCAATATGTGGCCCTTACCATTACTAGTTTCTACGTGCACACAGTATCAGAATCAAAAATCAAGGACTAAACGTAAACAATTTTTCGATTAATCAGAAGGGGCGACACTGATCAAGTTGAATGAGGCAAGCCTCTTCGATGACGGCGATGGTTGTGGAGGTCTAAAAGTGTTGTTATCATCATGAATAAAAGATAATCCGCCTTTACTCTCAAGCTGTTCCTTCTCATTCTTCAAGATCTTCAACTTTTCCTTGAGTATTGAGACGTTCTTGATCTCTGCCTTTAGGATTTCAATCTCATTCTTTAATTTTGGAACGACATCACCTTCGAGTTTTCTTGCTTTGGCATTAGCATCATTCAAGCGATTTTTCAACTCAGGAATATCCTTCTTTAAAGAGTCAATCTCCAAAATTTGTTTGTTGACCAACTCCTCTTTCATGGATAACTCAGACTTCAGACGGTCATTTTCATAACTAATCTTCAAAGCTGAGGGTTCTTGACCATTCTCCAACAACAAGACATGTTCCTCAGCGATATATCTCTTCCTTCTCTCCTCATTCAACTGTTGTAACAGTTTTGCAACCTCCAAGCTCTCATTCAAATGCTTCTCGTTCGACAAGGATGAGTCGAGTGATTTTGAAGAAATCAGCTTTTCCTCCAATGCAATCTCTCTATTAATGGAAGCAGCCAATTCTCTAGAAACCAAATCCAATTCACGGATGATAGAACTCTTCTCCTCCATGATTCCGAGTTGTTCAATTGTCAAGCCCAGCTTTGGAGTCTGATGTGGGACAAACGATTCAGCCAGTGTCACCGGTTTGGATTCAATGGTGTCATCAGCGGTGGAATGACCATGCTGTGGAACGAAAGATTCACCCAAAGTAACTGGTTTGGAAGCCACGGAACTTTCATTTGTGGAATCACTAGACAATTCCGGTTCTTTGCTCAAAGCCTGTTTAGAATCAAGTGATAGGTCCCTTTGTGGGGATTGATCATTGAATTGAGATTGTTGCAATTTTGGAGTAGGCAAATCTTGCGAATAATCCATCGTTGATCTCTTTTGAATTGGAACCTGTTTGGTGACTGGCTCAAAGACATTACTATCATTCTTCTTCTTCAGCGACAACTTCTTAAAGAATCCCTTGAAAGAGCTGTTAGACTTTATGGACATCTCATCAACAGAACGACGATTTAGCTTTGGTGTGGCATCTGGATCTGTAGTAGTACTGCTAGCAACAGATGCTCTTTTCTGATGATCCATGAAAGAGAACTGAGACGCTGTGACAAAGACATCATTGTTTGTGTTAGAGACACCAGACAATTGATACAACTTCTTGGAGTTTTCGTTCAAGTCGGTCTGGGACTCACTGACAGCGGAGTATTCACTCATGGATGAGATTGACATTGTGTTCTTATTATGCTTGTGTGGAGAAATTCTTGATGACATTGGTCTCTTTTGAGGTGATCTTTCCGGGCTCTTGAAGTAACTTTCCGAACCTGGTGGCGGAGTATTACTCTGTGGATAAGATTGTGGAATAGACGAGTCCTCGGAAACAGGCTCCAAGACACGTTGCTTATTGAGATCGTCATCGTCATCGTCATCTCTGATACTCAAAATACTGAGACGAGGGAGTGCCTTGATTCTTGGAAGTTTTGAAGGTGACAACTCAGGATCTTCTTGAGAAGGAGCAGCGTGAGTTTTTTGGAGCTCCGGAGATGGGGTAGACTCACCATTTGGTAATGATGTGTCATTGAAAGAAGAAGATGTGACCTCGTCTGGTACAATCGTCTTTTCAGCTAGGAAATGATGGTCACCATTGTTCTCCTTTGAAGCATCAGACCATTTCAAAGCGTCGTTAACTTTAGGATCGAGTGAGGAGGAGTCAGATACTTTTCTTGGATCAAGGCTGTATGAAACCTGGTTTTCCTGGGAAGTTGCTCCATACGAGGTTCTCTGGTCTTGAATTGGCTTCATGGTCTCTGTTGTATGTTGGCTTGATCTTGCCGGACTTTCACCGGCGGTAGCAGTCTCTCTGTGGGGATCAAGATGTTGTGCTGGCGGCAAGGATGAACGCGGTTTTGGTGGATAAGACTGCTGTGAAGCTTGCTGGTCTTGATAAGGCTGCTGACCATGTGGGGCACCATATCCATTCATAACGGCTTGTTTCTGATCCTGATATGGATTACTCTGGTATTGCAACGATGTTCTTTGTTGATACCCTTGTGGACCATAACCTTGCTGTGAGTGAGCTGGAGGACCATTCAGGTTACCAGTCTGAGGTGCACCACTAAGCGGACTTGGAACACTAGGGGCAGATAACCTATGACCTGAAGAAGATGGTTGATATTGCTGTTGCTGTGACATCGGTGGAGCTCTTTGTTGTGGTCGGAAATGGCCTCTTGGCTGTCCTTGTGGGGGCATCATGCGCTGCTGTGGTGGGTACTGTTGATATGGATTTGTAGTAAGAGAGTATGCTCTTGGTCCATTCTGTTGCTGTGGAGGTGGACCTTGTAATGAATTTGCTCTTGAACCTAGCATTGGGACACTTGGAGGACCTTGACCTGTGAATGAGTTCGACCGTGAGTCTGCACCTTCAATATATGGGTTCCCCATTGTCTGAAGGGACATTGCTCTTGGGTCGGTCTTTGCCAACTTACCAGCTTGAGAATAAGCCTGTTTCTTCATTGCTGTCATCTGTTTTCTATATTGAGTGTTTGAAGCATTAGCACCTGGTTTACCTGTCGTCTGGATGGTTGGGATGATAGGAGCAGTATCGAAAGTGGCCTGTTGCAGACCATAGCGACCCCTATCTCTTAGTGAACTGAGATCGTCAAAGGACATCATAGCAGCGGTGGGATCGACCATTATGTCTTTACCATCATCGTCATCATCATCATCACCACCACCGCCGCCGCCTCCAGACTTCTTGGACTTTCCGAACTTCATGAAATTGAAGTTGTTATGACCGGACACTACCGATGACCTTCTAGAACGTGGAGCCACCTGTGGTGGGATTGGTTGTTGTTGTTGAGGTGGTGGAGCGTAACCGCCGTAAGACGCGTTTGGTGGAGGAGGATAGTACATCTGCTGTTGCTGTTGCGGTGGCATCTGTTGTGACAAAGGTCTGTTGATGGGCGTTTCATGACGGACATCGATACTTCCAAGATCATTGGAGAGCAACTGGTTACGCAGCGAGGCGTTGGTGTTGTTATTGTAGGGCTTGGCCGCGTGCATCTGATGAGATCGTAACCACTATTGAGCGAGGGCAGGTGACAGGGAGCAAAGAAGCGAGTGAGACAAGGGGAAAAAGGACAATAAAGATAAAGAAGCAGAAGTAACGAGAGAAAAGGAGGGGGAAAAAGTGGTGCTCTGGGTGTTTTGTTATTGCAATGGTACCGGACGTAAGCTAAAAATTGGGAGGTTTGAAACGGTGCTTTTTTTTTTTTTTTTATTTCGCACTATGGAGCGCGGAAGCAAAACATTGAGCGGGCCGGCCCGAGCCCAGAACCACGCCCAACCACGAATAAACAACATTGATATCATTCATTTAGGGTTTCCCGCTTACTTTTAATTTCCAGCCAAAATATTTACGTCATTTAACGCTCACTTACTAATCGTAGTCGTTCATTCTCGCATAATCACTGATCCACAACGCGGCCCACGATGTTGTATCTGTTTGATGTTAGTACTAATCATTCCTCGTAATGTACTGGAAGGAAAAAAAAATACATACCTTTGCACAAAGAATGTGTACCAGTCGTCTAGCACTTTGTGTTGTCTCTCCGTGAAGTCCGATGTGTCGTGGCTCACCGCCGGATCGGTGTCTTCTTCTTTAAGACTCGATTTACCCAAGGCCCTGCTGGAATCTTTCCCCACAAGTGCATTGTACTTTGTTCCTGGTCCGTAGGCTGCAACGTTCTTCGTGACGTCAAATATCACACCTTTAATAGCGATATAGCGCTCAGGCCTGGTGTTCCCTTTGAAGTTCTGTTAGTTGAGTCTTTATGTATGTTTGTGTGAAGTCTCAGCTTACCGTCGAATTGTAAAAGCTGCTTCCTGGTGAATGGGTCATCTTTCGGTGGAGCAAGCTCCACGGGTTCTTTAGGTGCAAATTTGGACATCGTGATGATCTTTCTGGTGATTTTAGAGGTTGGTTGTAAGTTCATGATCATGACAATGCTGGCGCGAAATTCTTTAAACGCGTGGCCATTTTTCATCTTTGTACTATAATCAAAGCCTCTGGCACCATAAACAGATCACCTCATAATGATCAACTTCCTTACCGAACTTTGGCAATCCATCTTCACACCAGGAACAACGCCCACACTTGTGCTGGCCACACATGTGACGTTCGCTGTTTTGGTCATCACTCTTACTGCGTTCGCCTTTCTCACAAGATCGATCCACATCATTAACCTGCTCGTGTTGTCGTTACTTTTATGGGGTATCTTGACATGGTTTATCAATGAGTTGGATACAATCCAGTCCCTCGAGGAAGAACAAAAAAAGAAAGAAGGAAGCGTCGAAGAGAAACCGAAAGATGCAGCTACAACTACTGGTACCGCCACCCCAGTTAAAGCCACTCAAAAGAAGAGAAAAGTCTAATAATAATAACTACAAGTGCATTTTCATAAGGTCATCATAATTATTAAACGACTAGACACCTTGTAGTCTTTCATTTTCATACCTCTGGATCTCGAGATCCAATTGTTTTTTGAACTCCTCAACGTCTTCATCATCGTCATTGGCATTATATTCATTATTGTCATTAGCATTAATATCATCGTCTGATTTGACCTCCTTATTCACACTAGAGCTCTTGCGTCCACCAGATGGAAAGAACTTTGGAGAAAGCGTTCTTTTCAAACCTGTGCTACGGAAAAGCTTTCTGTGATCTTCGGGTAGGTTATACTGTGTGTCTGTTATTGGAGATGCGAGTGGAGACACAACCTCATCGGGGTGATCGAACTGAGTCTCGTTTGTCTTGGTATTAATGTAGTAATAGACACATAGAGACGTGTCGTAGCGTACTTCCCAGTTTGGAGAAGCTACCACTGGTTTTGTAGAGGAGAGTGAGCTTCTCATGGACACCGGGCCGGGCTGCTTGAGCAGATCAGTGTTGACCGTGAGTGGTTCCTTGGTGTCCACGGAGCGGGAACGCAACTTGAGCTTGGGCAGATGAACCATCTAGAATGATATCACAGACAATTTTAGACAACACAAAATTTTTACAACAAGGGGAGCCGATGCTCTTTTATAAAAACCTCAGCCGAGCTAAGTACCGGTAAGCTCGGAGGTTGCGGCCTAGCGCGGTTTTAAAGGCTTTATCCCAACCGAGACTGTTACCGCTTATAAATGAGAAGTGATTATTAAAGGCCCGTACGCAGAGAACCATAAACTTTTTGATGGTCATACACCTGCATCTCTACTGCCTCAATATTGGTGTTAGCGCCTCTTCGATCGGAGCGGGTCCCGATCTATTTGTTCACAGCGTGATCCGTGTCTTCCACAGCGTCTCGGACTTCGGCCCGACTGTTTAATCTACACAAGATCAAAACAAAACCCCGTATATATATGCAATACTATAACGCCACTAGTTTAGAAGTCACCACCGAAATCGCCACCACCGAAATCGCCACCACCAAAGTCGCCACCTCCCATGCCACCGTCATTCATCATAACAACATCTGGCGTTAGTGCATCTGCAAGAAGTACACCTCCAAGCAAACCGACACCGGCACCAGCCATACCCATACCCATACCGTTCATTCTAGAAGAACGCTGTGGTTGCTGTTGCTGATAGTACTGCTGCTGTTGTGCATAGCCCTGAGGTGGGTATTGTTGTTGATAGTAGCCCTGTTGTGGATAACCCTGTTGTGGATAGCCCTGCTGTGGATAACCCTGTTGATAGCCTTGGTTGTAATAACCCGTAGCTCCTGCTTGTTGCTGATATGGTTGTTGCTGAGCGTTTCTTGTGGCACTTGCTGGGGCCCCGCCAGGTGGAGAGTACTCTGGGGGTTTGTCATCACTTGGAAAAGTTGTACCCGGTGGAGCTGTCCAGTCCGACTTCTTCGTCTTGAGGTCCACGTAGAACCATTCTTGATACCTGCCGCGGGGTGTTAGTAACCTGCTTCCACAATCGAGAAAGGGGCGGGGGGACTTACTTGTCGTCAAATACGGCCTTCCATCCTTCAGGCACTTGTGGAACAATGTTCTTGTCTCCCATTGCTGAGTTGGCGTGTTTGTTTAAGAAGTTTGTCGAGTGGGTGGCGGGAAAGGAACAAAAGTACTTTCCTTGGATTGTGGGTGGCGGTGCGGGAAATTGAGTGATCTGGTGTTGCCCCGAACCAAAGTCGCTTGGCAAAGAGACCCTTCACGCATCGGATTGTAGAGGCTTCTTATGACCAAAGCATTCTTCAATATGGCATACCGTTACAGTTTCTACAAACACATTTTTAGGACATAACCAAGAACGTAATAGAATTAACTACACATTAATAACTTAGTCGAACAAACCGAAGCCCATGTCGTCATCCTCAGACTCTTCAGCCTCCTCCTCAGCAGCAGCTGGAGCCTCCTCAGCGGCGGCACCGGCAGAAGCAACTGGAGCAGCAGAAGCGTACTTGTCTGGGTTCTCGATACGGTCAACAAGCTCCTCAATCTCTGGGAAGACAAACTTGGAAGCAATAGCAACGGCCAACAAGTCCTTGTAAGAGTTGACAACAGAGTGACCAACAGATGGCAAAGTTGGGTAGTTGATAGCCAAAGAAACAGAGGCAATGGTGTTGATGGCGGAGACAAAGTGGCCAACGAGCTCATCATCGGTGATATCAAGGATGGAAGCTGGGAAGACCTGACCGTTGTCGTAAACCTGAACAATAGTCAAACCGTAAGAGAATGGAGAAATGTTCAACAAGTTCAAAAGGGAAGCCTCAGATGGACCAACCTTGGTGTTAGCCTCAACGACCTTAACATCGGAGGTAATCTCAATGGTACCTCTCTGAATCTTGGTTGGGACACCAAGAGCCTGGAAGAAAGAGGTCTTACCTGGCTCCATACCGGTGTTCATAGCCTGAACCCAAACGTCAACTGGAGCAACGGCACCAGCACGAGCTGGAGCAGCAACCTTGTTGGACAAGACAACTTCTCTGATCTCCTTCAAGTCAGAGTTGGTGAAGATGAAACCAACGTTACCTCTGATGAATGGCAAGAGCTTCTCGTACTCTGGCAAGTCAGAAAGGAAACCACGGATGGCACGTCTGATCATGGTGTTCTTACCCATGAGGACAACAGCCTTCTCTCTCAAAGACTTTCTAACCTCGTGCAACTGCTGGGAAGAAACGTTGTCGACACCAACAACGAAGATGGACTTGTACTCCTCGAGGAGCTCTCTCAACTTGGAGAAGTACTCAACTTTCTTTTCACGAACGCCTCCCATTTCGACTTAATATGTAGAAAGGATGTTTAAAGGATAAACTGGATAAAGAAGAAAAGCTTCCGTTAAGTGGTGTTGGAAACACTTGGTGAGCTCGCTACTTTTTTTTTTCACACTCTGCGGGCGCGCACGAACCCCCAACCCAGCACCAGGCCAAGTTACTCTTGAAAAAAAAAACCCCCACATCCGAACACCATCGTGCGCGAAAAGTGACTGCGCCTGTGCTGTGCTCCCGACACGCTCTCAGCTGGCGGTTCGCGGTTCGCGGCTTGACAGGGGTGACGTCGTTCGGGTGATTTTATCTGTGGTTCAAGTTGGGAGGGGCGCTTTTGTCCAATTACCATGTAAGATATTCGACAAGACCATCCTTCTTGTAATATCGATAGAACATAAGTAAAACACCCATGTGAAGTTCCAAAGAGTTTTAGAAACACCGAGATGGCTGGCTGCAGATGTGGCTTATTCTTTAATATGTGTCATGAAAAACCGACTCTCAATGTTTACAAATTTCCTAATTAGGCAACACTATTGCAGGATCAGAATTTCTAGTCCATGATCATGATCTCTAATCTGCCCCACACAGCACAACCACCAGCAAGGGGCAGTGACACCGCTCATGAATGGCTAAAAATAGAAGATGCAGTCCACATTGTTTGTCAAAATGACAGCCAAGAGCCGAGACATCGTATCTATTGAACAAAGAATATTGCACGCAAAATGAGAATAACTAGCTGATATTATTAATGTACAGGGCATTTCTTAGTAATACCACCTTCAAGGGCCTTTGGTAGTTACTGGAATGCCCATAAGTTCTATTGGAATAGTCTCGTTGGAAGACTGCGGATCGCGTTCTTAGATCTGGAAGGTGGCTGGGTGATGTCCCAAAGCGGTAATGTTATTGCGTGGATCAGAATTTCGCGTTCTATTTTAAGCACAACTACGCGTTTCTCGTGTCTACGCAAAGGCGCGTTGCCTCAAGTATAAATACAGTTGGTCCGCACCTCATTTTGACAATACTCTCTTTCTTCTCTTTCTCATCATCAAGCTTCTCTTGCATCTTCAACCCAAACTCACAACTACTCTCTTTACACTTTACACAATGGTTCAGACTCTTTCTTTGGTTCCAACTGGCGCTGTCGTCTACGCTGCTAACGCTTCCTCCAACACTTCCTCCAACTCCTCCTCTACCACTTCTTCTGACTCCGGTGCCGCCGGTTTGTCTCTCTCTTGGAAGTCCGGTATGGCCATGGGTGCTCTTGTTGCCATCCCAGCTCTCTTGGGTTTGTAAGATGTCTACTACTATCTTTGACGCTCGTCACATTTGCATCTTCATGAATTTCACTTAATGACAATTCGATGGAACGTTCAGGTTATCGTTTCATCCGGACATGTTCTTCCACAAAAAAGGTTTTGGTTTTTGGTTTTCTCGTTTGTTATATAGTTTTATCTGTAATGTTATAAAAATATTGTCTTATCATCATCTTTATAGTAGTTTCTTGATTTATCCTTTCACCACCGTTGAGTTACTCAAGACATGATTCCTTGACGTTGTAAACATTTCGACGCTATTCATTTATATGTGATTTGCCTCATCTGAGTTATTTGCCTCACCTGAGTTAAGAGAATGTGCAGCTTTTAATCTACCACACCATATATATTGATCGTGGCTTCTCCCCGTATCTGATCAAGCGCCATGCACCGATAATGATGGCCGACGTTAATTTTTGTCATGCGGGACACACAGGTCCTCATGAGATACTTGAATGTCTAGCTAAAGACGTATGAATATCAGATATTGTAAAAGTCACTACTTGATGTAACTGAATGATATAAAAAGCTGGAAAACATGAAATTCACTAGATACACAATATTTTTATGGTGGATCTTAAGATCATGGAAGATAAGAGTGGTCAGTAGATAAAGATGCAAAGAGAAAAAGCAGCACATTAAAGAAGAGAGGCACAAGCTGCCTGACCAGAGCTGTGTTTAACATCTGGAGTTTTAAAGGTAATAGTAAATGGAGCGGCATGGAAAAAAAGTGTCGTAAAAGGAGTATCATAGTGTGATCGGTAACAACATCAACAGTAATTAATAAAAGGATAGCGAAATGTTCTTGGAGATAGAATTGAAACGGGTGTTGTTTGTGTCTTTGTGTGTCAATGACGATCAAATGCTGTATTGGATTCGTAAACTTAGGCCTCTCAGAGGAAAAGTGGG
This sequence comes from Petasospora amylophila, assembly GCA_030557155.1. NCBI lineage: Eukaryota > Fungi > Ascomycota > Saccharomycetes > Phaffomycetales > Wickerhamomycetaceae > Petasospora > Petasospora amylophila. The sequence goes on along the minus strand of JAKTVK010000221.1, from coordinate 26,412 downwards.
AGAGCCAGAAGTAATGGTATCGAGAGTCTCAGCTTCCAGTTCACGTCATGAGCAGCATAATTTTTAAGAGAGCCTGCACCAGAACTGGACTTCTCATGAGAGGAAGATGTGGAGGTGGAGGTAGTGGTGGCAGCCTCCTCGAGGGCACCTACGTCTGAAGCGACAACAGAGGCTGCAGCCTGTGATGAAGCCAAAACGGCAATACTGGAGCTGTCTGTGAGCTGTTCAAGGTTGGAGTAGAAGCTGGAGACAATAGTTGTGGGTGTCACAGAGGAGGAAGCAGATGTGGCGGTGGCGGTGGCGGTGGTGCTTCCCGGAAGGATCGCTGTTGGCAAGCCGGAACTAGATGCCAGTGTTTTGGTGGATTGGGATGTGGAATCAGTGGCGAGGGCGATGAGGCCAGCGGATGAATCAGTGACGAGGCCCATGTTGGTTTTGGAGAAGAGTGTAATCAAAATTGTCAGCTTTGGTGGTCTAGTGGTGTTGACAAAAGGTCTTGCAGTGGGGGATATGAGACTGTATTTATACAAACCCCTCTGAAGTTTTTCCCGTCGACGCCAATATCTGCAGGCGCATAGAAAATCGTAGCGGTGTGCGGCCAGGGGTCGCACCAGAGGAGCATATGACCAAATCTCACAGAACCCAAGAGTATTTCAACGGGAAATATTCGTCCGAAACTTGAGAAGAAAGCTAAACTAACGGCCCACAATGAATCTAGCTGATAACTGCTTCAGGCATTTAATGCTACTCTAAATGTGTTGGGTTTTGGGATCCGGGCAGAACGCATATTTGGTCCTGTGTTTACCTGTTCCTGCATAGTCGGCTACGTGTTGAAGGCCGCGGCATAAAACTCATGAACGAGCAAGAAAGTACACTTCAAAAGATTTACCATGGGGAGACAAAATGATGAGACACCGCTCGTCCAATAAAGCAATGTGCCACTTGTTAAAATTCCAAGGATCTTGTGGATGAATTCCTTTGAGGTAGAAACGAAAACCGCTTTGAGTAGCCGGTACTTTTAACTGGCCGTGTTTTGTGTCAGAACTCATGAAAGTATTAGAGCTAATCTAGACTACGGAACTTTGAGTAACAATCTGGCATTTCAATTAAAGCAGAGCTCTCATCCCAGATCTTGCCTCCCCGAAAAGGGCCGGCCGCGTGTCTTTCACGAATAGATGCGCGACAATGCAGGAACATGCCGGGTGATGAGCTTGTTTTCGTTTGAACGACAAAGTGAAAGGGGGACCTTCCAAAGACTTGGAAAGCTCAGAAGAGATGTTTAAGTAAAATACCAAACATACGCGGGTATACACATTATGATATTCAAAGGAATGATGGTGATAGACCCACATCGCGCTTTCGCCTTCTGTAAATCCTTACCGCAGATATTATCAACTTCAAATGTTCAATGACGTAGCGCGATTTCAGAGAGTGGTTTGGAGCGGAATGTTGATATTGTGATGATTGCTAGTCAAACGAATGAGGGATTTGGCTTGTCTATCTTAGTCAGAATAGGTGAATAGATGTCAGATGACGTTACGAACTGACCAGTTTTTTTCGCTTTGTTCTGAACTACAACGGCGAGGCTGTGAATTCTCGAGGCGAATGAGACCTCAGTTGTGGCAGAATGGTCGCGATAATACGGAATGCTGCCCTTTCGCGAAACACGTGATCATCTGAGAAGCCCTAACTCTCCAATGCCAGCGTGTGTAGTGTGCCTACCGGGACTTTTCGCGAACGCAGTCTGTGTGGGCTTCCCAAAAATTTTTCATCTTGATCAAAGAGCTCTGCCATTAAACACACACACAGATCTAGCATATATACTAACCAAACACAGTTAAAAATGGGTGCCTACAAGTACTTGGAAGAGTTGCAGAGAAAGAAGCAATCTGATGTCAACAGATTCTTGTTCAGAGTCAGAGTCTGGGAGTACAGACAGAAGAACGTTATCCACCGTGCCACTAGACCATCTCGTCCAGACAAGGCCAGACGTCTTGGTTACAAGGCCAAGCAGGGTTTCGTCATCTACCGTGTCAGAGTTAGACGTGGTAACAGAAAGAGACCAGTTCCAAAGGGTGCTACTTACGGTAAGCCAACCAACCAGGGTGTCTCTCAGTTGAAGTACCAGAAGTCCCTCCGTACCACTGCTGAGGAGCGTGTCGGTCGTCGTGCTGCTAACTTGAGAGTTTTGAACTCTTACTGGGTTAACCAGGACTCCACCTACAAGTACTTCGAGGTTATCCTTGTCGACCCACAGCACAAGGCTATCAGACGTGATGCCAGATACAACTGGATCGCTAAGCCAGTCCACAAGCACCGTGAGGCCAGAGGTCTTACTGCTGCTGGTAAGAAGTCCAGAGGTCTCAACAAGGGTCACAGATACAACAACACCAAGGCCGGTCGTCGTCACACCTGGAAGAGACAGAACACTCTTTCTCTCTGGAGATACCGTTCTTAAACGCACTCCCGCTGACAGTACTGTTAGTGGAGCAATGTTGCTTTTGGCTTCCGCAATTGGCTTTGCGTCTCACTTTAGCTGTTGTTTATTGAATTAAGTAGGTTGCCGTGTGATATTGCTATCATTGAAATAAAATTTGATTGAGTGTAATTTACCATCTATCGTAGTGAATCTAAGAGTATCGGAGTCATCCCAGAGTCAGAGCTGCCTCTTTCACAATATCATGAAAAAAAGCCCAATTCCGAACCCCCGGAACGCTGCATCGCGTATTCGCGGGCGGACCTGCTGACTCTGAAAATTGGATTAATTTGGTGGCAGAAGCACAAGCAATTGGGATTTTTGCACCGCCATTGCACTTGTCACCATCTACCATCATCTTTGAGAAGGCGCATAGACACACTACCAGGCTTCCTACTAGTCCAGCTACGATTCATACCTGCTGAACTTTGCTTCTCTGCCCGTCACTGCTGTCCCATCTCTCCTTCTAAGGCCCCCTCTCCCATAAGATCAATCACAATGGCTTACTCCAAGACCGCTATCCTTTCCGTCTATGATAAGACCGGCTTGCTGGACCTCGCCAAGGGTCTTGTTGAGCAGAACGTCCGTATTCTTGCTTCAGGTGGTACCTCCAAGATGCTTCGTGAAGCTGGCTTCCCAGTTGAGGACGTTTCCACCATCACACATGCCCCAGAGATGCTTGGTGGCCGTGTCAAGACCTTGCACCCAGCTGTTCACGGTGGTATTCTCGCAAGAAACCTCGAGTCAGATGAGGAGGACTTGAAGGCTCAACAGATTGAGAAGGTTGACTTTGTCGTCTGCAACTTGTACCCATTCAAGGAAACCATCTCCAAGATTGGTGTTACCATTGCTGAAGCCGTTGAGGAGATTGACATTGGTGGTGTTACTCTTCTCAGAGCTGCCGCTAAGAATCATGCCAGAGTCACTATCTTGTCTGACCCACATGACTATGCTGAATTCTTGAAGGAGCTTTCCACTGGCGAAGTCTCCCAGGACGCCAAGAACAAATTCGCCCTCAAGGCCTTTGAGCATACTGCTGACTACGATGCTGCCATCTCTGACTTCTTCAGAAAGCAGTACGCTGAAGGTAAGTCTCAATTGCCACTCCGTTACGGTGCTAACCCACATCAAAAGCCAGCCCAGGCTTACGTTCCACAAGGTGATTTGCCATTCAAGGTTTTGTCCGGTTCTCCAGGTTACATCAACTTGCTCGATGCTTTGAACTCGTGGCCATTGGTCAAGGAGCTTTCTGCTTCTTTGAACCTCCCAGCTGCTGCCTCGTTCAAGCACGTTTCCCCAGCAGGTGCCGCAGTTGGTTTGCCATTGACCGATGCTGAGAAGCAGCTTTACTTTGTTCAAGACATTGAAAACTTGTCTCCATTGGCCAATGCTTATGCTAGAGCTAGAGGTGCTGACAGAATGTCTTCCTTCGGTGACTGGATCGCTCTGTCCAACATTGTTGACTTGCCAACCGCTCAGATCATTTCTAAGGAAGTTTCTGATGGTGTTATTGCTCCAGGTTACGCCCCAGAAGCTCTTGAACTTTTGAAGAAGAAGAAGGGCGGTAAGTACTGTGTCCTCCAAATCGACCCTAACTTCACCCCAGATACCACCGAGTCCAGACAGGTTTACGGTATCACCCTCCAGCAGAAGAGAAACGACGCCATCATCAACAAGTCCACTTTCAAGGAAATCGTCTCCAAGAACAAGGACCTTACAGAGCAAGCCATCATTGATCTGACCGTTGCTACGATTGCATTGAAGTACACACAATCCAACTCTGTCTGTTATGCTAAGAACGGTATGGTCATTGGTCTTGGTGCTGGTCAGCAATCCAGAATTCACTGTACCAGACTTGCTGGTGAGAAGGCTGATAACTGGTGGTTGAGACAACATCCAAAGGTTCTTGGCTTCAAGTGGACTAAGGGTACCAAGAGACCAGACAAGTCCAACGCTATCGATTTGTTCGTTACTGGTCAGATTCCAACATCTGAGCCAGAGAAGTCCGAGTTCGAGTCCAAGTTCGCTGAGCTCCCAACCCCGTTGACCGAGGAGGAGAAGAACGAATGGTTGTCCAAACTCACCAATGTTGCTCTTTCTTCTGACGCTTTCTTCCCATTCCCAGACAACGTCTACAGAGCTGCTAGATCAGGTGTCAAATATATTGCTGCCCCATCGGGATCCGTTCAGGATTCTGCTGTCTTCGCCGCTGCTGACTCCTTCGACATGGTTTACGTTGAGAACCCAATTCGTTTGTTCCACCACTAAATCTGAGGCAGGCATTATCAGTCATATAATTCTTTTTCTCATTGGTTCCTTGTTGATGTTTTGCTGCTTTTAATACATATACATTAGTTAACATTATATTGTAGACGGGTTGATCAGATTACGAGAACTTGAAGGAGTAGTTTCTTTTCAATAACAATGGCTATATAGAGAGGATATGTTTGCAACATGGTTTTACCCAAGTGATCAGCGGTCCAAAAGACCTACACAGCGTCCAGGAATATGTTGCTGTGAGGTTATAACGGTCGAACTCAATTACCAGATCCCTTGAAAAAGTTCACCAGTAAGAATTCAAAACCAACCCCACTTTCTCTACGATCTGTCGACGGGGCTGCCCTGCCTCATCACCCGAAAGTGTTCACCCAGTCGATTGCATCTTCAACTGCTCAACCTCTCGTAAGAAGGACCAGCCAAACACACAACCATGCGACCGGATGATGAAACTTGCCTCGCAAGCGCCGAACTGCTAGAAGCCGTTACTACAGCCTCACAAGGACAACCACCGGGGTGATTTAGTCCAAGTTCAACTGAGTCGCCTCCTAACACAGACCGATGTTGTAAAAAAACAGAAGAATTAGGTGTGTTTATTGAGAGACACAGGCAAAATTTTCAGGCAGCTTTTATAGGGCCGCGGTCCACCCGAACACCACGCAGTGAGAAACTTCTTTGTGTTAGGGCACACTCATCTCTCTCTTGAATAGTCATTTGGTAAGGTAAAAGGGGCTCTTCATTACAGAGAAGATGAGTAGAAGAGCACAGAAGTTCAAAGAGAGGCACGGGACTGCTTCAGGTAAGAGAAATGACGATATTGATGAGTATGAGGAGGATCTTGAAGACCATGAGACTTCTTTGTCCGTCCCAGACAAACTGGCAACTATCCCACCATCTCCACAATTTGCCCTGCCCCCAAATGACACTCTGAGGTTGTTCCAAAATACATTCAAGTTCCTCTTTGACTCGCCAAGTCTTGAAAATTTCATCCAAACAGTAAAGGGGGACCTCTACAACAGAGACTACATTAAAGCGTTTGGAGATGATGATAGACGGATGGCTTATTGTACAAGGTGGACTCCAGGTAGAGCACTTGCTTATTCATCGTTGTTCTGCTCATTCCCACCAATCAGGGATATAATTGGATCTCAAGACTCGACCGTGTTGGCTATCGGTGGTGGTGCTTGTGCAGAACTTGTTGCCCTTTGTTCCATTTACACACAGATGCAAGCCCTACGAGATCAAGATGCTTATACCACAACTCTTAATATCAATCTTATAGATATTGCAGATTGGGGTACAATTTCGAATAAGATTTCAAACGAGATCAAGAAGAAGTGGATCTATCAGAATCCAGGGGCTATCAACGTTACCATGACAAATGAGGATGTCCTTAAGACGGATCCTTCAACGTTGAAGCTCTCATCTCTTGACCTGATCACTCTGATGTTCACCACAAACGAATTGTTTGCAGAGGACAAGGCAGGATCACTAAGGTTCTTCCAATCTTTGAACAGAGAATGTCAGGATGGCGCTTTACTCTTGATCACAGAGAGCGCTGGAAGTTACAGCCATATCACCGTTGGTACGAAGAAGTTCCCTATCCAGTTTTTGGTTGACACGATCCTCTTAGGAAAGGACGGCAGTTCCGGTGACTGGGATTTGATCTCACAAAGTGATAGCTGTTGGTACAGATGTGGCAGTGAGTTTGAGTATCCATTGAAGTTGGAAAACATGCGATTCTTTTACAGACTGTACAGGAAGAAGGCATAAATTAGATCACTTTACGAAATCACAATGTCATGTAGTAGCAATAGCTTGAACAGAGACATGAGCTACATCAGAAGTACTTTCAATTGAGATTATCAATTCAGAAAAATTATACAAACCCATAAAACCCATAACACATGAAAGCAAAAAAAACAAAAAGGATATCATTAAATAACTAAATGCACCACCCCTGAAATAAGGGTGACCATCAATTATTTAATTTACTCCTCGTCCTCCTCCTCAGCGTCAACAGAGTAGAAAGTCAACTTGTAGACACCCTGCTTAACGGAGACGAATCTGATCCAGTCTCTGATCTGGTTCTTCTTCAAGTACTTCTTGGTGAGGTACTTCAAGTACTTACCAGAGAACTTGGTGGTGGAGACAACAGTGACAACGGAGCCGTTCTCCTCAATGGTGATGTCGTTACCGAGGTTACCAACGATACCGTCAACTTTGATCTTGTCGTTCAAGTACTTAACGTAAGAAGCTGGGTCAAAGACACCGTTCTCAACTGGAGCGGAAACGTCGACGGTGAACTTCTTAGCGGCCTTAGCCTTCTTGTTGGTCTGTGAAAAGATATTGTTAGTATTCTGTGCCTACTGCTATTGCCAGAGAAGCCCCGAAGAGCCGCCTCGACAAAATTCAGCAAAGCATGGGAAGCCAGAGCGGGAGAGGTGAACACTAGACTGTTTCTGTTAAGGTACCACATCATACGACTCGAGCCACTTGAGCTTTCCTGTCGGATTTATCGACTTACGATTGGAGCCATTGTTGATACTGTTGGATGAGGAAACGAAAGAGTGTGTATGGTGGAAAGGAAAAGCGTTGAATGAAAAATTTCAGTGTTTGGAGTTTCGCGCGAGTGGTGTTGAAAAGCTGCGGCGCTTACCGATTCTGCTTTCACCGGTCACTGGTGTTCGGGTGTGTCAGGGCTCATAGCCTTACCGCATTTGAGCACGGAACGGCTCTGTCGCGCTAAGCTTGTGTTTACATTGATAGCTCGGTGGCATCAAAAGGTACAGGCAATCCGACTTCTCCGCATTCCGAAAAGCCGGCAGAAGTCGCTCTGATCCATTGAATTCATCACTTCATAGGACGACGACGACATCGATAATCATTCTCATATTTTCCATCACTGAATCCCACACATACACCTGTGCCTCCGGAAAAGTCCACGCATCCAATACATCATGGGCTCACCCACACGGCCTCCGTCACAAGAGCTGGAGCCATCGCCCGAGTACGTCGAGTTCGATCTCAGCGGAGGCCACGTTCAAAAGATTACACGAGGCATTGAAATACCCGAGCCGGAACCGATAAGCGTGGTGCAAAACGAGCCGGTCATCAAGGAGCTAAACGACCACGAGAACACGCGGCAGAAAGTCAACCTAAGCGTTGATCTGGAAGATGACGATTGGCAAGAAATGGAAACAGCTAATGATCATGAGGTGTTTGGAGAGAAAGGTGAGATTCTTGTTGACAAGATTGAAGGTTCTAAAGAAACAGATAATCAGTTCGCCTCGACCTTTGGGTACACGAAGATTGCAGCTCAAGAACAGGCTGCAATGTACCAAGAATCGAATAGTAAGACGGCTTTTCTGTTTAAAGCTTCCGCCAAACCCAAACAAGATACATCTACCATCAACGAAGATGACACTTATGACGATATTGATGAGGATTTGTTTGCAGAGAGCCATTCTGCTGCTGATCAGTTGAACACCACAAAGGACTTACTCACGGATTCCGAGAAGCTTGCATACGTTGGATTGGTGAAGCTTGTCATGACCGATATGGCTGCCACATTAGCAAAATGGGGTGTCACAAAGACTGCCAAGTCAGGAAGATCCAAGTTTGTCAAAAGGATGCATGTGGCGCAATCAAGTATGGGGTTCTGGCAGGTTAAGATCATGAACAGAATTTATTACCATTTGGATATCCCCGAGGAGGAAATGAAGATGATGGAGTCTTTGGTATCACATAGCATAGATCCAGAGGATCTTGCCTGGTCACTAAAGAGAACATCGATCATTGAAAACCCAGCTTATGAGAAAAGTGAAGGTACAACGGCTGAAATGAAGACTGGTGTCATCAGACCTGAAGACACGAAGGATGAAAGGGAGCTTGAAGTTGATGTGCGTTGGACTGTTATTTGCGATCTTTTCTTGATGCTTATATCTGACTCTATTTATGATGCACGTTCAAGAACGTTATTGATGAAATTTGCACAACACTTGGGGGTGGAAGGTCTTGACGTCTATCAATTCGAAAGAAGAATCACAGAGGCCCTGGAGCTTGAAGACACATCAGAACAGGTTTGGAATGAGGAACAAATCTTGAAAAACAGAAGAAAACTGGCCAAAAGAAAGAAGTACATGTACGTTGGTCTTGCCACTGTTGGTGGTTCGTTGGTTCTCGGCCTTAGTGGAGGTCTCCTTGCCCCAGTTATTGGTGCTGGTATAGCAGCCGGTTTGTCCACCATTGGTATCACTGGTACTGCTGGATTCCTTGCAGGTACTGGTGGTACTGCCATCATTGCTGTTGGAAGTACCGCACTGGGTGCTAGAGCTGGCTCTTCGGGTATGATGAAAAGAGTTGGTGATGTTAAGACTTTTGAATTCATTCCACTTCATAACAACAAGCGGACTAATCTCATTATCACCGTTTCAGGATGGATCAACTCGAAATCTGACGATGTGAGACTTCCTTTCTCCACTGTTGACCCTGTCATGGGTGATTTGTATTCGGTGCTTTGGGAACCAGAAATGCTCCAATCCATGGGTGAAACAATAAGTATCCTTGCCACTGAAGTATTGACACAATCTATCCAGCAATTGTTGGGTGCTACTATCTTGACGTCATTAATGGGTGCTCTTCAGTTGCCAATGGCTCTTGCAAAATTAAAATATATCATTGATAATCCATGGAACGTTTCTTTGGATCGTGCTTGGAAAGCTGGTGTGGTACTTGCTGATACTTTGATTGCCCGTAACTTGGGTGAGCGTCCGGTAACATTGGTTGGTTTCTCCATCGGTGCTAGAGTCATTTATTCGTGTCTACTTGAGCTGGCTAAGAGGGGAGCACACGGTCTCGTTGAAGACGTTTTCATCTTTGGTGCTCCAGTTGTTGGTTCCAGTGAACAACTCATGCTAGCAAGATCTGTTATATCTGGTCGTTGTGTCAATGGCTATTCTAAGAAAGATTGGATTCTTGGATATCTTTTCAGAGCAACTTCCGGTGGATTGAGAAGAGTTGCTGGTCTCTCTCCTATTGAGGATGTTGATGGTATCGAGAACTTTGATTGTACTAGTCTTGTTGAAGGCCATATGGGATATCGTACTGCTATGCCAAAACTCTTGAGAAAGATCGGTTTCCGTGTCATGTCTGATGAGTTTGTGGAAATCGATGAACCGGACCCAGAAGCCTCTGAGCGCCAGAGAAAGTTGATCTTGGAGTTCGACGAGGCTCGTAAACAAGCCGAACTAGAAGGTACCACCAAGAAGAAAGGACTTTTTGCCAAATGGATGAAGCCAAAGAAGAAAGATTGGTGGGAGATGTACTCTGAATCAAGAAACAACAGTCAAGAGACTCTTTCGCGTGCTTCTACTAGTGCTGGATCACTGGGTGAATTTGATGTCGACCAAATCATGGCAAAAGTCGAACACTTGAAGTTGAAGGAAGATGTCGATGATAAGAATGATTTGTCCGAGTTGAGTTCTATAAAAAGTCAAAATGATGGACTTAGCCTCGCGGAAGAAACTGATATCGTTGATGAGCTTACTGTTGCTGATGACAAGAACATGACACCTGAAAATGCATTGGATGAGAAGATCAATGCAGACGATGAGGTCGAGGAACTTCCTGAGGCTGAATCATCTCAAGTTGAGGAAGACACGGGGAATGGACCACCAAGACTATACAATGATGATGACAACGAATTCCCAACACAAGAAAACATTACTATGACGTTTGAGTGAAGAGACAAGCATTTTTTATGATCACGCAGGCATAATTTGATAATTGCATACATTTGGTATTTATGACGGAATGATATGATAGATTTTACATGAGGCAGCTACGATTTTCGTAAACAGTATGTTATATATCTGATAAAAAGACTCTATTTGCACGTAAGGATGGATTACTTCTTGTCAAGGAAGATTTCAGCATTGATCTCAACAGCAGTGGCAGCATATGGGATATCGAAGTTGTTCATGACAGTTGGGTGAAGAACACCAATGGAACCAACCACCTTAGCATCCTGGCCCTTCTTGTGTCTGTAAATCACCTTAGCACCTCTACCAGGGAAGTAAGTCTTGTTTTCAACATCCTCCTCAATCCAATAACCCTTATCATCGGTCTTTGAAGGTTCAGAGAGCCAAGGAGTTCTCATCGTCTGCATGATCTTACCGAGCAAACCTTGGGCACTTTCGAAAGAATCAGACTTACCAGCATAGATAGCAGCCCAATGTCTCTCGTTGAAGGCACGACGCTCAAGAGATTCATCCTTGTAAACAACGTCGCCAGCTTCGAAGACCTTGATTGGGAGAGCATGGTCTCTGTTCTCACGAATGGTCTTCAAGATACCTGGAATCAGTGATGTTCTAACAACTTGGTATTCAGCTGTCTTTGGGTTGGCAAGTTTGACAGCCTTAGAGTCATCAGTCTGATTAAGGAACTTGAAGTTCTCATCATGCGAACACAAAGTCAAAGGCATGACTTCCAACCAGCCAGCTTGAGCAGAAGCGTGTCTCAAAATGTCAGAAATCTTGTTGACAGGAAGTGGAGCAGCACCGGAGATAGAACTGGAAGAGATTTGGGACTTTGGCAAGTTGTTGTAACCGTAACCAATGGCGGCATCCTCCATGATATCGGCCTGGTGCAAAATGTCTGGTCTTGTGATTGGGATTTGAACGTCCAACAAATTACTGTCGGTCTTAGATGGGGAGGCAAGAAGAGACATCTTCTTTAACAAGGCACAGATTTCCTGAGCTGTGAGTTTGAGTCCCAAACAACTGTTGATGTAATCGATTTCTGCAGTCATGATCTTTGGCTCAAGTTGTGGAGTAATTCTGGATTCGCCGTTGTGCTTGGAGATGATCTCAACTGGTTCAACTGTGAATGGTTCCTCACAGTAATGGGAGAACATAGCCACCAATTGGTTGACAACGATCTCAGCCTTAGTCTTATCTGAGGCAGTGATCTCCATGAAGACGTTCTTGGTGTTGAGAGTGACCTTACTGCGTTCAGAGTTGATGATTGGAGGCAAGGAGGCGATGGTACCTTCTGAGTCAGAGATGATTGGAAGCTTCTCAAAGTCTTCAATGATGTGAATGAACTTACCCAAGTTCTTGTCCTGCTTATAGAACTCAATGAAGTTTTCACCTGTGACGGTTTCCTTCTGGTTCAATGGCACGAATGCGATGTCCTTCTTCTCCATGAAAGAGTATGTGAATGGTGGCTTCAAAGTGTCCAAGTCGTGGGTACCCATGGCGACAAGGGTTCTGTTACGACACAAGTTTGAGTGGAGCTTGTCCTGAAGGGAAATGAAGGACTGGTAAGATCTTTCGGTGAAAGTGACATTTCTAAGGATGGCAGCGGCGGCGTATGGTCTACCAGCTGTAGTTGACTCATCGATGGTCAAAGTGATTTGTGGCTTCTCCGGGGAATACTTGAAGACCGGCTGCTCCTTTCTAGAAAGGAACTCGTTGAGGGCCTGTGCAATACCTTCGATACAGAGCATATCATAACGGTTGGCAGGTATTTCAATCTTGAGCTGTGGACGCTCACCTGGTTGACACTCGTCGGTGGTGTCCTCATCGAGCTCAATACCAAACTCAAAACAGAGTTCATCAAACTCCTCAGTGGTGTAAGTTTTACCGATGAGCTCGAAGAGATCGGCCTTGTCAACAGCGATGGTAGGCATTATATATGTGTGTTGTGTATTTCTAGAAATAAAAGCGGGTATGATAGAATAGCTTAGGTTTTTCGCTTGGTCGACGAAAGGCAGAAAGTTGATTTGTGGTGTCTGGGTGTTTGCCCGTGCTGTTTTGGCAGCTGCCAATTTTGCACGTGCCTTTTACTCCATTGCAGATGAGCAAGAACGAAATCTTGCGGGCGCACCCTGCCTTCTTTTATCAATAACATATCGTACAAACGGGCAATCAAAAATGGCGGACAAAATCTCGAAGCCTAGGATCAAGAAGGCCACAAGGTCACGTGCAGGCTGCTCGAATTGTAAGAAGCGTAAAAAAAAATGCGACGAGATCAAGCCAATTTGTACGGGATGCTATAAGCGAAACTTGGCTTGCCATTATAACGATGATGAACTTGACTTTGAAGAGGAAAATAAGAAGGATTCCACAAAGATCACGACAGTGCCATGGCGTGATATTCTCCATGCTTCTGCTGTTGAGCAATTGCTAACACCGTGGGAAGACCCGGAGTTGTCTCCTGTTTTGGAGATCCCATCTCTTGAACTGAATTTCGGGTTTGATTTAGACGTTGAGACCGATAATATCGAGCCATTGTTGATGCTTGATTTCCCAACGGAGGCTACAAGGAAAGAGGTTATCTATCTCGAAAGCTTCTGCAAACAGGTTCTACCAGATTTGAGTATTCTCCCACAGGACATGAATCATTACATTAGAATCTTTGTACCCATGGCCTTGAAGGATCGTGCAGTTTTCTATTGTCTCATCTGCTGGGGTTGCAGGATCAGGAAATCGCATAGTGCAGATTATGAGAGTCGAGATGAGGAATATGAGAGGTATTTGCTTTTGGTGAAGGAGTTGGTGAAGGCCAAGGAGTCTGACTTGGGTAAGTTCAACTTCATTTCATCAGTGATATCATATCTTCTGCTGGTTTCTATGGAAGTTTCTTTCGGTGACACTACAAATTGGGCACCACTATTTGCCTCATGTTTCAATTTGATTAACAAGATGCCTGGCACTTTCAAATATCTTGCTAATGATTGTGGATTAGAAGGACGTATCTTGGCTGAGTGCTTCACTTACTTTGATGTGTTGGCATCTCAATCAAACGAGAACGGTACGTTCTATCCACTTACAGACTACATAGATATGTTGAAAGGTGATAACAGCTTATCACATGACCCACTACAAGGTTGTATGAGACCCTTGGGTTTACAACTTGCCAAGACCGTGACGCTGTTGGTTGAATATAACACTTTGAAGACTACTGCATCTACCCCAGACGGCTCACCTTCTTCAAGGCTTGACAGGTTCGGCGGAATTCCTGTGAGTAATTGCGATCGATACAGTATTATTTCTGAGATGTTGGAAAAGGCAAATAATTTGGATAATGAGATCAGTTTTTGCAAACCCGATATGGGCATCTTGAAGATGTTAAAGACACGAGATGATTTGGAGAATCACTTGACGATGTTTGAGGCCATGCAGATCTCAACACAGCTTTATCTCAGACAGGTGATTAAGAACTTGCCGCCTTGTGTTCCTGAGGTTGAGATGTTGACTATGAACTTGAAACAGGATTTGAAGTTCATGATCGATAAAGGTATTTTCCAAAAAAGTTTGGCATTTCCCATGTTGATGCTCGGTGTGTGTGTTAACAGCACGAGTGATCGAGATGAGGTTAAGGAGTACTTTGACAGCTTGATCAAGATCTGTGGTTATCTCAGTAGTTATCAGCGTATTTGGATGGTTATTCAAAAAGTGTGGGAGACAAATAACAATGGTCAGGTGTATGTCGATTGGTATAAAGTGACCAAGCAGCTGGGATGGAAGTTGAATCTGGCTCGTTAATGATGATGATCATTTATTTATTCAAATCAAAGTAAAATAGAACGTTTATACACAAATGAGTAAGGTTAGTCATACAAGTTTTCCCATACCTCACCTTCCTTAACATCCAAATCTGGCCTTCTTCCAACGGAGAAATCAATCTCGCTGGCTTTCACGAAACCTTCCTTAAAGTGGAAGCAGTCGTAGTAAATCCAACCAATGATGAAGATTGGGATCAAGATGTAAGAGTCGACAAAAGTTTTGTAATCGAATGGAACGAAACATGACCAACCTTGAACAAGGATCAACAACACACCGATGGCCAAACCAATGAAATCCAAATATGGGAAGAAAGGTGTCGTGAATGGCAACTTATCCAATGACAATCCTTGTGACAACCAAGCGATTCTAAATCTATAATGTGTCATGATGAGACCGACCCAGGCAATGAAAGCGGCAACACCTGCAACAGACACGATATAACCATAAGCAGCAGCAGAACTTGAGTTAGAAGCTAACAGGCACAAGAAGGAAAAAATGTGACAAGTGTGAATTGCAACCCAAGGGATACCACGCTTTGTAGTTTTGGTGAAGATTTTTGGACCATAACCAGCTTCGGCCCATGTGAAAAGGGCTCTTGAAGCGAAATAGATGGCAGAGTTGATAGAAGAGACACAAGTGACCAAAACCATGGTGGTAACGTAGTACTTAGAGTTGGCCCAACCTGCGTTGGTGAAGGCAATGGTCATTGGAGATCTCAAAAGCTTGTTTGAAGAACCGAAAGCTGGGTCAACATATGAGACGGTAATACCGTAGAAGATTGTAAGACCGAAATAGACGTAGAAGATTCTAAAGATGGTGGAACGACAAGCCATTGGGATAGCCTTACGTGGGTTTCTTGTCTCCGAAGCAATGACCGAGACACCTTCAACACCTGAATAGAAAACACCGGCATAGACGAATGCATTAGCAATACCTTTGAACCCACTTTTCAAAGGGTAATCACCGAATGGGTTTCCAGGACTATGATCTGAGATACCACCAGCGGCATAAACAATGGCAAAGATGTAGAAAGCACTGAGAACGGTCAACTTGACGAAACCGAGAACGTATTCTGATTCACCCCACCAACTAACGTTCAACATTTGGAAGCACGTGAAGAAAGTGTACATTATCAAAAACCAACCATAAAAGGGGATTTTATCGGTGTAGACTTCAAGAGCGGTACATAACGCGGTGTATTCTGAAATCTCATTTGTAACCCACAAGACACAGTAAGCGAGTCCAAGGGTGGCACCAAAACCTTTAGAGATGAAACGGGAACCCAAGATGGCAAAATTTGCGTCATAAGCAGCGTTGAGTTCACCAATGTCATACATTGTAACCATCACCACGATACCGACAATGGCAAACCCGGCAATCATACCAGCTGGACCACAGTTGTAGAGCATGTTACCGAAACCCATGAATGAACCTGGTCCAATGACACCACAAATGGCAATCAAGTTGACCATTCTGTTCTTGAGACCGGCCTTGAGTCCCGAGTCCACAATCACTTCACCTTTTTCGTTCTTATGGTAAACGGAGTGCCTCGAGAGGATGGCCTCTACATCACCAACAATGCCATGATGATGGTCGCTATCCAGCGACTCCTCTTGGGTAATGATGTCCTGCTTCTCAGACATTTTTGGTATGACTTTTCTCTTATGGACAGATGTCGCGTGACTTTCGTCTGAAGCTGATTGTTGATTCCTTTTATTCTAAACTACGGTTAGTTGATTAAAAAAAAAAGTGCCAAGAAGTCTGTTGTTGTCTGCTTTGCAACTGATAAGCGGTCCAACTTTCTGTTTTGGCAGAGAACTGCGCGAGATAAGGAAAAACCCCAGTTCGAAACACCGATGCCGCAAGATTTCGTGTCTCGAACAGCGGCTGTGTGATTAACTTGGATTCTTTCTATGTTTGATAATTTCTGCAGTAAATTAAGCTTATATATATGGTAGTCTTCACAGTACAGTACAGTACAGTACATGATCGGCCTTTTATAATACGACGTAGGGGTACATGAGTTGATCATGAGATCATTTCATAACATTATATCATAATTCCCAAGGGAACTATACAGATCGATACTGGAATGATAGGATTCTAGCGCTTAGCGCTTAATATCAAAGACGTACTCTTTCGGATCGGCTAATCACTGTCATGTGAATGGGTGCAAGGCCTAGAAGATGATAAGATTAGATAGATATTAAATCTTGACAGCATACAATGCTCTTGTGATGAACCCTTTGGTACTTTTATCAACGCTCAACATTTCATACTTCTTCTTCGTCGCCTTGTCCAATGAATCCGTTGTCTTCATCTGATTCATCATACGTTTCACTCTCCATTCACGATATGGGATCATCACCAACAATGAAAGGGCATACACAGATCCAACAAACAATTGACAATAGAAATAAGGATTACGATTAGTCAAGGAGTAATCTCTCAAGTTCAATGCAATCACTTCCGAGACCAACATAGCAGATCCAATGAACAAATTGGAGAAACCAAACGCCGCGGGGAAAGAGTTAAGACCGACAACGTCAACGATTAAAGGTGCTATGTTCACAGAAGAGACACCAACGAAAAACCCAAGTAAAACGGCAAATGCAATAAGTGCTGCATAATTGTGAACGTTAATCCAAAAGACAAACACCATGATACAGGTATAAACCACTGCAAACATGGTAAAATTGACACGACCAAACACTTCACTTAATAACCCAATTAATGGACGACCAAACCCTTGAGTCAAATTGAGTACAACTGTAATCATAGTAGCTTGATCCGAACTAAGTCCCAAACTTCTTGCATAGTTGGATAAAGAGAATAGACATATGGTATATGACATCGTGGCAAGGATCCCCCATATGGTAGCCAATATCAAAGGCCAACTCTTCATCACTTTATAATCAAAGACACCACTAAGGATATTCTTTATGGATTCTTCGGATTTAAACTGAGAATTTTTGGGAACACGGACTTTTACAATGAACATAGTCACTGTGCAAATGACCGTTGAAATGATACCAAGGGATCTCAAAGCCCAACGGTGATCACCGGTTCGTTGGATCAAAGCATTCGTAACTAAACAGAAAGTCATCCCCCCTAGACCTAACCCCAGATGGGAAACACCATTTGCAACAGCTCTTTTTTTCAAAAACCAAGATGGTAACACAATAGAATTTGCACCAAAGATAATACTAAATGATACACCAAGTAAAAAACCTTGTGTAGCTAATAATTGACCAATTGTCTTTGCAAAACTTGCACCGATATAAGCCGAGAGTTGAATTATAATACCAATGGTAACAGTGGTTTTATAACCGAACTTGAATAGCATAACACCTCCTAAACTCAAACAAGATAAAGTGAAGAAATTCATCAATCCTGCAACCATGGCGTATTGGGTAGGTGTAGCACCTTTAAACTCATCACTCTCCAAGAAGAAAGCCAACATAACACCGAAAGAACTGTTAGCACCCCAAGTGGCAAAATTCATCATAGCAACACATGCACAACAAATCCATCCATAACCACCATCAGGTGGGGCATCTACATAATCATCCTCATTGAAAGCACCGTTGAATTGATCAACTTGTACAGTGGTCTCGGCCGTTGATAGATCCTTCTCCTTGTCTTGTGACAGATCCATTGTGTATGACCTTTTAACCCTCGTAAGGGTTTTGGTTAAAGGTTAAAGAATCACCAAAAAAAAAGTATGAGTCAGTGAAAAATCGGTATTACTTTCATTATATCCCTCTCGGAGATCGATGAAGGAAGTGGGGAGCGAGAGAGAAAAAAAAACGGAGGAACTTCCGAATACGGTAATTGCCTAAAGTGATACTGTTCGCGAAAATAAAGCGGTGCCAGCGCGTTCATGGAACCTTTGCGGGGCGGTTAAACAAAAACCATTCGACTCTTCCATTTAAACAAACAATAACACAAACTCTTAGCTTATAACAGAAGGGCTGAGATCTTACTTCAATGAGATTCACACGTGCTCTTCGCTCTGCCCACGTGCTCATCAGAGCCACTGAGGGCAATCCTACCGGTATCGCCGGTCTTCTCCAGCATCCAAACCCCCGCCCAGCACTTATCGAGGTTTATAGAGCCACACTTGAGTTTCTCCATGATGAACTTCCAAATGAAAGTGTTTATAAGAAGTCCACAATGAACTTCACCGCTAAGAGACTTGAGATCGTGGAACAAACTGAAAGTATTGCCGATATTGAAAGTCAGATCGGGAATGGACTCATTGAAGAGTTATTGATCCAAGCAGCTGAAGAGTTTGAGTTGTCTAAGAAGATGAAGTCTTGGGAATCTTGGGACGAGTTGGAAGAGAAGCCATTGGATGACCAATGGGTATACTTTGGTAAGAAGATTTGAAATGTCCATAAACAAACTTGAGAGGCTTGAATGTCTCGTTATTTATTGAAGGGGGGTGTCTTATTTATTATTTATTCTATTTATTCAGAGATACAAAGTCTAAAGCTAGATCAAACGGTCATGTAGTTCATGGCATACTACACAAAGTTTAACAGTAAATTTCCAGTCATAGTATCAAGGCACAGTGTATACAAATCCCGAAATATTGAGATGAAAGAGTCACAAAAGCAAATAAAAGCAACGTAAATAGACAAGGGGGTTAAAAAAAGGAGGAGGAGATCAAGACGTGTGTTTTCTTACAACCCCAGCGGCTAAGGATGATAGAAAACAACAGTTTAATGGGAGGGCCGAAAAAAGGGGGGTAAGAAAAGGTGGAGATAATTCGTGATGAAATGAACCCGAGCGGAAAAAGATGCCCAGAAGTGATCTGAGTGTTTGTATGTGTGTGTGTGTGTGTGTGTATGTTTGGAAGTGAAGCATTAGTAGCACAGACAGAGGAAAGAGGGAAAAGGTTTTGTAGTGGAGAGGGGGGAGAGGAGCAAAGGTTGCTCAGCAATAGAATTAACAACAACCGGCAGATTTGGTACCAGAATTGGAGGCAACATTGACCCCACCATTACCTTCTGCGGCATTGAGAGCACCGGCATTCTTCTCGAGGATGATCTTAGCCAACTGGAAGAACAGGGCATCAACGTTATCACTTGTCTTAGCGGAAGCCTCGAGGAATGGGATACCAAGCTCACTGGCCAAAGCGGCACCTTGGTCGTACTGCACAACACGGAGATCGGCCTCATCGTTCTTGTTACCGACAAGGATAAGCTGAGTGTCATCGTTAGCGTGTTGGTGCACCGTCTGGAACCAGTTTCTCACGTTCTCAAAAGTGCGCTCGTCGGTAACGTCGTACACGAGAATGATACCACTAGCACCTCTGTAGTAAGCCGTGGTGATGGTTCTGAAACGTTCCTGACCGGCGGTATCCCAGACTTGAAGTTTGATTCTCTTGCCCTCGATTTCGATTGTTCTAATCTTGAAGTCAATACCAATTGTGGCGGTGAAACTTGGCTTGAACTTGTCCTCCACGAATCTGAGAAGAAGACATGACTTTCCAACACCGGAGTCACCGACAAGCAGAAGCTTGAGAATGGAGTCGTAGGCACGTGACGGATTTCTGGTTGCCATTATGATTTTAAAAAGCACTGGACGATGAAAGAAGGCCCTCTTTCTAGAAGTGTAGATTAATGGCCACCGCGTCGTTATATAACACTCCTCCGTCGCGCCCGCGCCTGCTCCTGCCAAATTTTGCTGCCATTTTGACACGGGCAAATCAACCATTGGAACACCTGGACACCACAGGCACCTTTCAATTTAAGAGCTTATTACCTTATTTTGGTTATAATCTTTAAATATGCTGTTATATCATTATAGTTCTTGATTACACCCTCAAAGACACCAATTCCTTCCCCCCAGATATTACCCTCTCGTATCGCGACAAGGCTTCACACAAGCGCGACGCGTAACAACAGTTTTGTTTTATAATTGATAATTGCCCAGTCATTACACCAAACAGAGTGCCAGCATCTACAAATGTCCTTTGAGGCTGTCCTTAGTGAGCAAGACAACAAACAGTTGTGGTTTCGATGTCTCCACGCGCTTTCGATTCTTTCCGAAGAGATCATCTTCACCACAACACCGACGCGTCTCATCTTGTCAGGTCGAAACGCCGGAGATACGACATTGATGGATGTTACATTTGATCATCATTTCTTTAAAAACTATCGGTTTGAATCAGATTCAATTGAAGAAGGTGTAACGCTGTTACAAAATGAGAGTGCGTATTCCCTTTCAGTAAGGTCCAAGCTTTTATCCATGTTGTTCAAGAAACAAGAAGATGATGTTGATACTTTAAAGATCGGATTTGATGCAAGTGAAGATTGTCCGTTGAGTATGAAATATCGATTACAGATTGATATTATGACAAAGACTTCAATTCATAAGAAATTTTCACCATTTTACATCCCTTGTCCAACACAATTGAGCCATCTTGCAGATCAATATAAGCAAGACTTCATCAAGCAAAAGCAACTCGGAAAACACCCTATAGGTGGAACAAACTACATGATGATGGGGAATGCCATGTTGAAAGGGTTTTTGGATAATTCAGGTGCCTCTACAGAACATTTGAGACTTGAAGTCAATGCTCAAAGGTTTAGCATCACGGCGTTCACAAGAGGTGTCTACATCAAAGAAAGGGAAATCTTGAAGCAACCAATGGCAGTGAATATGCAATTTAGATCTGAAGATTTACACAATTTAGAAATTGGAGATGAGAATAACAACATCGTGTTAAGACTGAAGGATTTCAAAAACTTCTTAATGCTCGGTAATCTTGGTGAAGTAACCGAATGTTACTTCAAGAAAGCCGGTGATCCAATCTTGTTTGAGATGTTGAAGAATAACGTCACCATTCAACTTATACAAGATACCGATGGTGATAATCACATTACAAATGATAAACCAGCAACAAAAAACCCGCCAACGATACATCATCGGGTTCAACAACCAACTCCGGAACCACCTACGCCTGTGCCCGTGGAAGCCGATGTCGAACCACTTTTCGTACAAGATGATGATAATGATGATGATGCTAATGATAATGATAATGAATATGCTGCAGAAAGAGGAGAAACGGACGTTGGAGAAGATTCTGATGACCCTCAGGAACAACAGATTACATGGGGCGATCCGAATGCTGGGAAACTAGCATTGAAGAAATTGATTGGTACAAGGGAACAAGTGCTTGAGAATGCTAAAGCTGAGTACTTAGATGGTGTAAAGAAGAGAAAGTTGGAAAAGCAAAAAGAACGAGAAATGTCTGAAGAAGTTGAATTACTTGGCCCAACTCAAGACGTACCTAGGGCCAAGGGGTTATTCGACGATTAAATAATTAATTCTGCAGGTAATGAATATTTGTATTATATAAGTATACTCCTAGGAATTAATTGTATATCATAGACAAGAAGCAACTTATATGTGGGGGGAAAAATCATGTGTATCGTTCATAAAAGGTTGGTCATGAGTGAAAATTTATAATGGAATCGCAATTCACTTCTTTCCAAGGGCCTCCTTACCACCAAGGTACCAGTAGTTTGTCCATCTGTAAGCCTGACCCAACTGAGCAGCCTCATTGATAACGTGACAACCAAAGAGCAAGAAGTTTCTTGGTGTAACGGCAAGTGCGTACTTCATGAAAACAGCAG
The DNA here is from genome assembly GCA_030557155.1 of Petasospora amylophila. Taxonomy (NCBI): domain Eukaryota; kingdom Fungi; phylum Ascomycota; class Saccharomycetes; order Phaffomycetales; family Wickerhamomycetaceae; genus Petasospora; species Petasospora amylophila. Next base: position 4,438 of record JAKTVK010000221.1, on the reverse strand, counting down.
AATAGACGAGAAGAGCACCGGTCATTGTACCGGAGATGGTCTCTGGGTCCTTCTTCAAATCATAAATAGCAGCAATTGGGATACCAAAGTTAGAGGCTGGACCCCAAAAGTGTGTAGTGAAGAGGTACTTGAAGTTGTCCTTGTTGAACAATGTTGAAGTCAACTTCTGGGAGACCTTCTGGGATGCGGCACGGTTAACTTGCTGGGACATTGTGCGTGTGTGTATAGTTTATTTGTGTGGCTGAAGGCATATAAAAGGGTCAGTTGATGGCCCTTTTTTTCGGACATCGATTAAACCCGGCCCCCACCAAAACCCGCGATTTCTGTGGGGGACAGCTATGGCGCATAGGGCGTAGCGTCGGCCATTTCGTTATGCCGGAAGCATTTTCGATAGTCGATGGGATGTTGTTTAATTGTTAAAAAGTTTATCTATTAGTGGATTAATGTAGTGGTGATTCTCTTAAAAGCTGGAGTAGTGATCGATGTATGGATATAGCCTTCCTTATAAGCCATTACAGCTTGACTCTCTCATGTCATGAATCTAATTATACCGAAATGAAGCGATAATATAAACATCCCCATCAGACATACAACACGACGTAAAACAACAATTGCAGTCAAACAATAGAATCTAGAGATTATAACTGTGTATTCCTCCCATATCATCCAATCTTTCCTTGCAAAAGTGTCATTACTGAAAGGGGAATGTGTCAAAAAGATTGAACTCGCGAATTTTTTATTATACTAGTACACACAAAAATTTGGCCGGAGTTATAAGCTATGAACTCATATGAACTTTGCAAACATTTCAATTATAATCCATTTCAGAATGGATCTCATTTACGGTAAACGAAGTGCGGACGATGACACAACCACCGACGGTGGCAAGAAGCTCAAACTAGATAACGGTGCCCTCCCCATTCATCTCCCAGGCAAAGTACAGAACGTCACTTCATCGGTACAATCAGACCTTCCATGTCATATTCCCGGGAAACAACTTTTCCCTAACAAGGCTATCATGACAGATGATGATCCAGACAATTTGGAACTCGATTCCACCCCGAAGACTAGTATCGTACTAGAGACTCAAGCAGACATTGATGAATGGATCCGTAAGAGGAAAGAGAACTGGATGAAGAAGATCTCTAACAAAAGAGCCGTTGAAGAATCGAAGAAAGAGGATGTGGAACATGATAACCAACAAAAGAGACCAAGAGGAAGGGAGAACCGCAACAATAACAACACGAGGCCGAACAACAACAACAACAGCAACAACAGGGACCGTAACCAGAATCACAATAACGCACAGAACCACAATCCCAAGTTCAACTTGAACAATGCAATCATTCAAAGGGAATTCACCCGAGAAAACGCGCCAATCCTTGACGTTATCAAAGAACTATTTGATCAAGGCATCATCAACCCCAGACCATAATTTGAAACATACAAATATATAAGTGCACAACGCAAATGAACGACCGATATGACATATAGAACATCAAAATAAGAGCAATTAGCTGACTAATCCAGATAGAGTAAACTCCGCCTTCAACTCCGCGTATGCGCTGGCCTCTTTGGATTTGGTGGAGATGTCCGGGTGTTTGGGGCATCGGCCGATTTGGCGATGGCGTGTGCGCATTGTTGATTCTCTTGCCACCGCTTTAACCAGTTCTTTTAAAGGAAAGAGACAAGTTTATTTATTCTTTCAAAGATGCGTGTCTCCTTAATCGGTGCACTCAGTGCTTTCGCCTCGCTCACAGCGGCTTCAAAGCTCTTTGCTCTCGAAACGGATGAGTTAATCAGCAACCACTGCTGTGATCTCACCTATGCCCAGATCAACTCTGTCAACTCAAAATTGAGACCCAAGGTTGCACAGCTTGTCACCGAGGACTATTTCAAACACTACAAGTTCAATCTCGACATGAACTGTCCATTTTTCGAGTGTCAGTCGATTTGCTTCTCTCCAGGTTGTCAACTCGATCTCGACGTCCATTCAAAGGACTACGACTATGACTTGGATAGTGACGGATCTTTGGGTGATTTGAGCGAGGATTCCTTCTTGGACTCTCTGTGTCCTAAAGATAACCAAGATGCAGTTATACAAAACGAGGAATGGTGTGAATTCAACGACAGAAATGGTGTTATCATCGATATCACTAGAAATCCAGAGAGATTCACAGGGTACATCCCAACTCCGGAACGTAACATTTGGCAAATGATCTACCAACATCACTTGGATGGTGAATGTCCAATGGAACAACAGGTCTTCTACCAGATCATTTCGGGATTCCATAGTTCAGTTTCAACGCATCTCTCTAATGAGTACTACAACAACATTACAAATACTTGGGAACCAAATCTTGAATTGTTCAATTTCAAAGTTGGTGACCATCCGGAAAGAATTGCAAACATTTACTTCAACTACGCTTTGGTCTCTAAAGCCATTTTGAAATTGGAACCATATCTTGCTGAGATCACATTCAACCAGCACAATTCTGCCAATAACCAGAAGATTAAGTCTGAGATAAGACAAATATTACGTGAACTCCCTCACGACTTGGACGTTTTCAATGAGAATTTGGTTTTCCAAGACTTGGAAATCCGTGATGATTTCAAATCCAAGTTTAAAAATGTGACAAAATTGATGGATTGTGTCACTTGTGATAGATGTCGTCTTTGGGGTAAGATCCAATCAATGGGTTATGCCACTGCTTTGAAGATTTTATTCGACAATCCAAAAAGTGTCAAGTCATTACAAAAAAATGAAATCATGAGTTTGTTCAACACTTTTGACAGATTAACGAAATCTATTCAGTCTATTCAACAGTTCAACTACTTGAATGCCGTTAAGAATGGTGAAGTTGAGGAGGAGGAAGAGAACAAGTTCCAAGCACCAACTCTCGATGACTACGATGAAGATCTGTTGGATATTGATGACATTGAAGAAGAACCGCTCGAAGATTATGTTCCATCCACAGATGGGAAGTCATTTGAGACGGCATTTTGGGAAGAAATGAACGCAGTTTGGGGTGCATTAAAATTCATTGGTCAAAGTTACATCGACTTGCCTCATAACTTGAAGAACTTCTTCCTATACCATGCTTATGGACTATGGGGTCGCTTCATTGGTGATAGATCCTTCGATGCTCAGAAGAATGAGGAGTACTTGCATAAGATTGTTGCTGCTCCATTGAATTAGAGAGTGAGCCCAGTGATCCAATACAAAGCATTAAAAAGTTAAAAAAAATCTGAGTGGAAGGGTGTTCGATAGAATAATTTTACATCACCCAGCTCTTCATGAACTTGATGAATACCATATAGTACATATAATTGTCTATGTCTTAAGCAGTGTAAAGATAAATCTTTATTCATAGATACAAAGTCATTACATAGGCATCGTTGGGGCAGCAGGCATGATAACAGGGGTGTTAGGATCTCCCTTTTTAGCCCTCTTCTTGTATGGTTTTCTCTCCTTACCACTCTTTGTGTATTTTCTCTTTGGTCTGTTTGGATCATCTTTCTTTGCATTCTTACGTTCTTTCTTTCTATCATCACCTGCACCCGAGCTGGATGGCACCGACGAGCCATCACCTGATGTTTTGAGTGCACCATCCTCTCCACCGACTTCTTCATCATCGTCATCAAACTGCATGTTCTTATAACTTTTCCCCTCATTACCGTCAAAGGTCTTTCTTGCCTCTTGGATCTCCCTTTGTAACTCAAGCAACTCTTGTAATCTTCCAAATTTTACAGGGTCTTTCCTTAGGGCAAACTTGAAGTCATCAACTCTGATCTTTTGACGTTTTGTAACTTTTGCAAAAGCAGCAGCATCGTGACAGAGATCGATGATATAATTTGTAACTATATCTTCAACGGCATTGACAGTCTCCGGTAGCGGTTCCTCCACGTCTCCATAAGCATAGAGTAACGATTTCACATCATTGGTGAAGTATTTTGTTTTCTTTTTACGTTTTTCGATATTTGACATGGTGTTTTCTATGTTTGGTGTTGCTCCGTTGTTTGTTTCACTAGGTTAAAGAGTGTTGAAGTTGTGTTTGTTTTTCTGATGAGCGGAGGATTATAAAGAGATCATTAAGAGCAATCTATTTGGTGTGCTTCACGTTATACCAGTTGTATACTTACAAAAAGCTACTAAGATATACATCTTTACGTTCCCAGCATATAAACAAGTTTCCAGATCTAATTCACACCTTCTACACAAGTTATTGATCATAATAAAGAGGAGTGGTTACGAGCCCTGGCCTGGTCACGTGACTAATCTCCCCTCTCAGTGAATCAAACAGCAATTTTTTAAAATTGTAACCAGAACTCAACGTATAATTCAACGTATCGATACCCTCTTCTCGAATGGACTTGTTAGAGTCAACTTCCTCTTCTACAAGTCAACAGAAGTCTGGAATATCGATACTTTTCTAGC
>JAKTVK010000220.1:0-60428 GCA_030557155.1 Petasospora amylophila | reverse complement strand
GGGGGGGGGGGGGGGGGGGGGGGTCTGGGCCCTGCGTCCATTGTGCTGACAGATCGATGGGGTTCGGAGTGAACTCCGAAAACGGTAGGGGCACTACTCCAGTGTCTGTGTACCTGCTAACACATTGGATAAGAAACGTTTATGACTGGGTTATGGTGGCAATGGTGTCGTACTTTACTAATGTATGACGTAAGCGGAGTCTGACTGAGAGTTTGGGGGGGGGGGGCGAGTGGGCAGGGTTTGTGTTATACGTGCACAAACACGGAACTGGGGTACCGCTAATACGAGGTTACGAGACACAAATTATAATTAACTTATTGCTACAGATGCCGTTTGCTTGATTGATACAGGATAGGAAGATATGCCAGGATCAGCCCAGGATAAGCTGTCCATTACAGGACAGATGGAGCAGAGGTTCCAATGTATGGTCCATGAGCTTAGAACAGATGCCGATTGGGTCAACATCAAGAGGTCACTTGTCAGGGCGCCACAGATCTTGAAACAAAAGTTCAGAACTGCGGACCAGGGTTCGCTGGATGAGCAGTTTGATCTCATGGTTTCCCGATTCACAGAGTTTGACCGTGGCTTGCAGGTCTTGGAAAAAGAGTTGCTGAGTTACGTTCACAATTGGAAAAGCTTGATGGATCATGACGTCGGGATCAGCGAGGCATTTGCCAAGTTGTTTGACCCGAACTTGGATTTGCAGCCCATTGGTGAGTGTTCCAAGAAGTTTGGTGCCTCTTCCAAGCTTGCTACCAAGTTGAAGGATATTGAGACTAAGATTATCCCAAATCTCGAGTTGGTACTGCTCAACGTCAGAGAACCTTTGTTGAAGTTGTTATCCACCACCAAGAACATCAAAAGGGGTATCAAGGAAAGAGAGTACTCACTCTTGGATATGAACAAGTACAATGACCATCTCACATCTTTGAGAAATAAAGACAAGGTTACATTGACCTTGAAGCAAGAACAGAATATCGTCAGATACGAGAAGAATTTGGAGTTATCAAAATTGAAGTATGAGCGTATCAACAACACTTTCAAAAAAGAGCTTCCAATTTTCACTGATCTTGTCTCTAAGCTCGTTCAACCACTCCAAATAGTGTTGTATTATCTTCAACTCACGATCCAATACCAGTTGTTGGAGTTGGAGCAAGCCACAGATGAACACACCAAATTGAGAACTGCTGAGAAGAACATGAATACTGATGATTTCACTCGTCGTGTCACAAAGACCCACTTCACTGCTCAGTCACCGGTGCTTGCACAACTCAACTCCCTCTCCATCACCAAATGTTCCCTTGAACGTTCCCTTGCCTCTCAGATGGATTCGCTTTCACTCAATACCAAGGCCAACACCGAGGTCCAGAGCTTGGCAAGATCTGAAGTGGTGTATTGTAAAGCTATGTACAACTTTGACGGGGAGCAAGATGGCGATTTGGCCTTCAATAAAGGTGATAAGATCAGAGTCTTGGATCAGGCTACTTTCAACGGCGAATGGTGGAAAGGTGAACTCAATGGGCATATCGGTATCTTTCCGAAAAACTACGTCGCATTAGTATAGTACATAACGTATCATTAATATTATCAAGCAAACACATCCTCCTGTTCAGCCTCCAAACTGTTAGTGGCTTCCATCTCGTTAAACGAAATGAAATGGTTTGGACGATGTAATTCGTGATAAAACTCCAATGGAACATCAATCTTCAAATCATACTCCAAATCGGCATTGAATCTGGTACCCATAAATGTGTAATTCCAAATACTCGTACTTGGTACCAAGAAGTTACCCAATATCTTACTTGTAAGAATCATCTGACCCGGTTCACCATAGTCCATCTTGAAACCTTCAGGGGCAATCTCCAAGTTCTTATTTTGACGACCCCACTTATAACCATCCTCATTCAAAGTGTAGACACTCAGAGAAACAGAACCCATTGTCAACGAGACTGCAATATCAACCAACTCAGTGTCGTTGTCATCAAACAGCTTGGCATGCGTTGTAACATCAGCTGCAGACATGTAGTTGTACTCTTGAGACTGTGTGTGGATCCAACCCACAAGCTTCAAACCTTCAGTAAATTCACTTTCGCACAACTTGGCCAATTGGACTTGGTTCAAAGTACCCATCTGTGGTGGAACAACAATCGACTTAATCTCCATAACTTTATCATTATCAGCTGGTGAGGAACCAAATACATAACCACCAATCTGAGTACGAGTGTCAGAAATTTGGATAAACTTCTTCAAAACGTTGTTTGGCATGATGTAAGTGACCTTACCTTCATCCATATCATCCGGATCTGTGTTGACATAAACATTCTTGGTTCTCATGTGGAGCAAAGATGCCGAAATAGCCAATTTACGCCATTCAGTCTTAGATGAGAATGTCTGTTGTTCGTAATTGGAAGACACATGGGCAACAATCTCTTCACCTTGAGCGTTTCTGGTCTTAACTTTCAAACCTGTCAAAGCCTCATCGTTCTGACCTTCAATCTCAGCAATCTCCTGTCTTTCTGCAGATGGTGCCTTGATATCCTGTCCCAAAATCAAATCACGAATCTCAGCCTGGGTCAACGATGAAACGTTGATGTTGTGTTTCTTACCATAATCGTTCAAGATCAAATCCTTCAACTCGTTTTCAACGACAATCCATTGGTCATCAGAAAATGATGGCCAGATGTGGTGGTCCTGTGTAACGACGGAGCTATCAGCCTGTAAGATTAACTTGGTACGCTCTGGGTTGATACTCAAACCACGAAGCAGCAAAATCACACGGGAGAAAGCGGTGAATGACTGAGTGGTCTTCAACCAATCATCATACAAGTTGAACAACACCATCTGTGGCTCAGTGGCCTTCAAGACCAAATCGTGTAACTTGTCAATCTTCAAAGCAGCAGCAAATGGCAAACGAAGTTCAGATGGACGGATAGAGATGTTTGGGAAATCCAACATGTGAACTTCCAATGGATCCAACATGGCCCTTCTCGTAACAATCAACTGCTTTGGTTGTTCTTCTCTTGGCAATGAACGAACCAATGCAGCAACTTCTTCAGCAGTCTTCCATTTGGCCAACTGACTGAGACGTTTTTGACCGGACCAAACAGACGTGTGAATAACTTTAAGGAACAACTGACCAGTCTTTGGATTCAAGATGAAGATAGCACCATTAATTGGCTTGGTGGACAAGTTACCCTCAGCAGTTCTATGAACGGTCACACGGTAGACGTTAGTGTCATCAATGAACAATTGTAAGTCATCACTGAATAACTGAGCGTAGTTATCAGAGTTCAAGAAAGCCTGTTGAGGACGGGCCTGGTAGAGCTGGAGACCTTTACAAATTCTCTCACGGAGCACATATAACGATGGGTTGGCCTTCATAATACGTTTCATAGCATTCTGAATCAATGGCTTGAAACCTGGGAACCAAGTACCGTAAGCGTCATACATGTTGTAAGCCAAATCGATACCAATCAAGGCACCTGTTGGTGATGGATACAAGTCATCACTGGTGTAATCCAAGAACTTGGCCCTGACATAACGGGAAATATCATGAGAGTCGTAATCACCATAACGGAGCTGAACATCAATCCAGAACTTATCACTGAAAGAAGCCGTCATGTCGTCATTGGTGTCGTGTAGTAAAGATGGAGGACTGCAACCCCACTTAACTGTACCTGCAAGTGTGATATCGGCAGTCGATGAGTTCATCTTGTAAGACTTTCTTGGATGAATGGCCTCTTTCTGAACATTCTCAATCTGCAACATATCCATCTCCTTGTCCAAAGCCTGGCACAAATCAATGACAATACCTTCGTGAATCTTCTGCCACAAGTGAGCACGGAAGATCTGAATCAGAGAGATCTTCAAAGTTGGAATCTTACCATGTAGGAAAATACCAGTCAGATCCAATTGAACCAAGAAACCAACATACACATTGGCACGGTTGATAGTTGGTGACCACCACAAAGTGAAACGACGATTTGGAATCTGAGACAAACCAGATCTCTGAGCATTAGTCAACTTCTTGAACTTCAAAGAGTCCTCGAAACCAGAGGCCTTTTCCCAGAACAAACCTTCCCAAGAGTCGAAGCCTGTTGCCTTGAAGAGTGTGTGTTCAAGAATAGTCTCAACACCACCAAGAGCTTGGATCACATCCGTACGATAAGCGTTCAAGTTCCAAAGCTTACCATCATGATGAGAAGAGGTCCACCAGAATGGGTTATAACGGTTAATAGAATACTGCTTAAACTCACGGCGAATTCTGTGACCTTTATCATAAGCCAAAGTGTGACGATCCTTCTGGAAAAGAGTACTGATTCTTGGAATACCTCTATCCCATGATCCTTCAAGTTCCTCGAACGCAAGACGACGGTTCTGTTGTAAAGCTTCTTGACGTTTGATAGCATAATCAGCCCAAACTCTCTGAGAGTCCAAGAATTCATTCTCCCAAGAAGTGATGTATCTAAAGATAGTTGGAATCATTTTCTCCTCGGCAAGTGTCATACCAGAACGGAAGTGAGTTATACCTGTATCAGTCTGCTTTGACCAAGAAAGATCTGACGCTGGAATAAGGATATGTGAAGCACTGAGCATACCAAGACCTCCAAGTTCTCTCGGTGTGTAGAAGACAGCAGGTGGGAAACGGGTTGGCATCTTGGAGTTCAAGCCAGCCTTGACACGATTTTGAATCTTAGTTTCACACTTCACCAAAACGTCCAACAATGACTCTGTAGAGACAGCAGCTTCTCTGAAATATGTAAACAGAGACATCAAAGCAGTATTCCACTTACTTGCAATCTTAGTGAATGTGGTAGAGCCAGAAGACATCAAAATCTGACGAATTCTGCTGTGGAACTTCTCAACCTCCTCTTCAGTAACTTGGAGGAAAGCCTTAGCGGTACGTTGTTTAGTCTTGTTATCAACCAAATCCCAAACACCCTCAGTAGATGAAGTCACCTCGTCCATTCTTGACTTTGGTAAGATTCTGACTTCGAATCCACACATAGTGAAGAGCAAGTTAGGATTATCCTTCGAGTAGACAGATGACAAAGTATCTTCCCATTCAAGATTAGCGAATGCTCTTGGGACACGACCCTGAATCTCCCAGAAGACAGCTCTTCCTAGGTTGACATCGTGACGCATCAGTCTCATACGGCTATCTCTTGGCCAGCAGCGACGATTGTTATAACCGATGATGTTCTCAAAGTTAGGATCTGGGTTCTCAGATAAGAAAGCCTGAATCAGATCTTGTGCATCTTCCTCGTCGAATCTGAAGAAGATGTGAATCTTGTCAATGTAACGTGAGTAGAGTCTGATAGGACTGGATGTCTCCTGCTCAAGGGATTTGAACTGCAAGAATTCATTTGGAGCAGTGGAAGGACCCGCGAGCTCACTGGCCCTGTCCAGACCCAATATCAACAAATCAAGCACCAGACCGTAGTATTGAAAGACAAATGAAGAGAATTGCAAGCCTCTAATCAAACCATACTTGTTGATGTGACTCATGTCCTTGTATGTCAAACCAACGTTGTTTTTGGCAGTGATGTAATCAGCCATATTTGAGTCCATAATCAATCTCAGTAAACGGTTCAACACAGTAAATTCGATTTTCTCAGCAACCTTATTCAATGTGGTCTGTAACATCACATTGCATTGACCCTTAGAAGTATCCCAGACACTATCGAGGTTGTTAACACCCTGGCACCATTTGTACACAAGCAACGGTGGAATCTCCGTGTCACTTGGCTTCACCCAATTTGGGAACAAACCTCTCTTGTCACCCTCATACCAAAGATACTGGTCAAGATAAGCATCGGTAATCTTCTCTAAAGGATCGATCTCGTACACAGGAGAAAGCTGGTGGTATTGATCCATCATATCCAGAGCAACATCCTTGAACACACGCTGAGTCAGCAAGAACTTCTTAACACGACTCAAACACTCATGTGGATTGTCATAAGCCTGCTCGATCAAAGCCAATTCCTCACGCTGACTGGCATTCAATCTACCTTTAGCGTTGTACGACTCCTTCAAATTCTCCAGAGCAAGCACCAGTAATTTCGTGTCATGCTTGTAGGTGAGTGGTGGGAATGGAATTGGAGAGAAATTTCTGCTCTCGAACCAATTGGCCATCATCTTAAAGATCGTGGTGGCCTCTTCAGCAGACATTGCCGCACCATCCTTCTCGATATTTTGTTGACGTTCTTGTTCGTTTTTGATCCAAAGTCTCGTCAGTCTTCCAAGATTCTTTCTTGCAACGGTCTTCTCAACACTGGTACCTCTCTTGATACGCTCTCTGTTCAAGTGTGCAGCAGAAACCCACCCATCGGCCTTTGCCTGAATGTAACGTTCAATGATCTTCACGATTGGTTCTGGAAGACCTGGAACTCTCCAAGGAATGTTAGCCTTCCAACATCTCCATGCTTCACTCAGGTGCTGAAGAATTGTCTTGGCCTTGTTTTGCTTGATACCTTCAGGAATCATGTCCAAAATGTCATTCATGACAGAAGCTCTGAGCTCAAGATCATAATAAGCGTCAGATCTCTGTTTGGTGACAGTCTTGGCAACCTCATTGGAACGACCTTCGAACTGACGAGCAAGCAAGTTACCGAGCCATCTTTCAAGGAGTGGGATGATACCTCTCATGAAGAAAATCCAAACTCTCCATGCTGGTTGCCAGAAACCACATCCTGGACCTTTACCAATCTGTTGGTTGAACTTGTAGTAGACGACATGTTTCAGATCCTTGCAGGCACGGATTTGGTGCATAACCTTGTACTTGTAACGGTAGATACCTGTAAGTTGGCCGAGATGATTAAGAATGTAGTAGACACCATCAGCCAATTGGAAAGCATCAACCTGGCCCAAACGGAAACTAACGTGGGCGTCAACAAGGAGCTTAATGACCTTCATGATCTCTCTCATCAGGTGGAAAGCATTACCGAATCTCGACTTCTTTCTTTCCTTTGTAGTAAGAGTCTTGGTTGGTTTCAAGTTGAAGTTGTAGTCAAGATGCAAATAGGTAAGACCTTTTCTGTGAATAAGCAAATTTAGCATGTTGTAACCTTGGCGACAAACCTGGAGACCTGCCTCAACCCAATCGATCGTAGTAGTCTGGAAGTACTTTGTGTTCTTCAAACTCTTCATCAAGTTAACCTTCTTGTGGTTGGATGGAGCAACAGTATGTAGCTCATTGAGAACATTGGTCTTGAGCAGCTTCTGATACGACACTCTTGTCTTCACTGGCCACTCTCTGGATGGACGTTGCAAATACCAACTCTTCACCAAAGCAACATCCTGAGCTCTAACCATGGAGCCGGAGCGACGATTGAATGGATATGGAGCCCACCAAAGTTCAATTGCATCAGCTGTGCTATCGAGTTCAAGCTCTTCATCATGCAAAAATGGTTTGACACCTGGCAGTTGGAATCCCTCAATGTCTTCACCATCATCATTAAACAGATCGCCTTCAGTATCTGTCTTCGTATTCTGTAATGCTCTAGGGGAGATTGGATTCAGAATCGGATCAAAGTAGAATGCTGGGAGATCCTCATCGTCTCTCTTGATATAACAGTTAACAGGGTCGGCATACCACGAGATCTCCACGGATCTTGGCAATGAATTGTATAGTTGAGGGTATGCGATCTTGTACTCCGTTCTGATTGGGATTCTGAAAATGATTCTATCAATTGAATTGAACTCGTTGAAGTCTTCCTCTTGTATGTCTTTGTAGAGGGGCTCGAACTTGGGACCACCTGGAATGGCATTGTTGAGAGCTTTAGCGGTGAAAAAGGATTTCTTGTCGAAAAGGTAGTAATAGTTTTTGTTGGTGATCTCTGATAGCAAAGGAGTAGAAAGCTTATAGAGATTTGTCATGATCGGTAGTGTGAGGTTCCACTTTCTGTACGATTCACCATTGACGAATCCAACTTCATCCACAAGAGGTCTTGGGTCATAGAACCATTCAATTACATGCTCGTCATCAACCTCATCAAGCTCAAGTTGAATCGGTTCCGGAGGCTCAACTCCTTCCAAATTGGAAGACCAGCTGAGTGGCGGTTCTTCGTCATCGAAAGGAGGGAATCTCATTCTCTTGAAATGTCTTCTGTCCCTCTTCTCTCTTCTCATCATGATCCACATGGTTGACCACTGTGCTGTGTACACCGGTTCAATGACTCTTGGGATTTCATTAACGAAAGTGATCGCACCCGTTATATGATAGAGTACTTTGACCTCCTTCACTTCTTCCCAAGGCTGGGGCATGTTTTCCAAGAGCTTCAAAGCCGCATGTGGCATGAACTTGAGAGATCCCAAGTAAGATCGCTTGTCAGCAGCGAACTTCCTCGAAGACATGTCTGCGTGGTCATTGATGATTTTCCGAAGATGTTCTGGAGGCATGTCAACCTTGTGTGCGTGGACAAAGCCACCGACTTTGGATCGTAGCTCCGTGTGGCGCTTCTTCTGAAGTTGGAGCCATTTACGCTTCTTCATGTCAAGCTCGCTCTTGTCAAATCTGGAAGAAGATGACTGTGATGGCGGCGGAGGTGGCGGCGGCGGTGGCGCAAGCCCGGATGGTGGAGGTGGAGGAGGGAAACCATTACCATGACCATTGCCATTGGAAGGAGGCGGTGGTGGAGGTGGCGGCTGCCATCCTGGTGGAGGAGGCGGCGGGAAGTTACTCATCTGTTACCTTTGAGATGTGCCTGAGAGTCGTATAAGCGTCGAATCAGCCCAAGACTCGGTATTTCTGGTGAGGCGGTAACAAGATATAGTACAAACGGATGAGTAGAACACTCAAAAATGAATTGAAACGGTTGTTTTTGTTATCTAAAGTTGCAAGATGAAGGGCTTTAATACTGTTTGTTTTCATCTCTGTACACATAGGAAAATTTCGCGGTTGAGTTTCAACACCCGGACACCAAGGAGGCGACCAAACGGACCAAACCCATATGCGGAGTTGGTTTCTGTACTCATGGAAGCTAGAACTACATATCTCACTTTTTAAATTAGCCATTAGAAAATCATTAATAAGGCACACAGACTAACAGTCAGTTGTTCAATCTGTTTCTGGCCTCCCTAGCGATAGATCTTGCCTCCTCAACTTCTTGACTTGTACCATGGTTGAGATCAACTGCATATCCATAAGCACTCTCAAAATTACGAGCGTCCATCTCGTATCTTGCTAACCACAATCTAGCCTTAGAGGTCTCATCACTTATAACTCCACCATTGACTTCCTCGAGATAACATGCTTTCATGTGTTCGTACACCTTTGGAGTATCTTTCAATTTCTGATATAACAATGCCATCTTATAGTAGATACCAACATCTCCAAGATCGCTCAATTGAAGAGCCCGTTTATAACACTTGATAGCATCTTTGAATTTGTCCAATTTTTGATAACAATCGCCGAGAGCTTGCCAAATACGTTTGTCGAGTGGTTTCAAAGAACAAGCACGTTGATAGTAGTACAACGAATAGACGTGCATATCGAGCACTTCATAAGCCTGTCCCAAACCATACCAAGCTTTGAAATCCTTATTATTTGTATCAACAGCTCGTCTGTAACTCTCAATTGCAGCATGTGAATTCTTCAACTCGACAAACTCATGACCCATCAACGTCCATGCCGATAAACAATTTCTGTTTAAAGTCAAAGCACGACGATAATACATGATAGCTTTCTCATGTTCAAACTTCAGAGAGTAGTAATTTGCAATGATACAGCACGTCTCTGGTCTAAATTTGTCAATGGAGCATGCAAGTTGGGCCAAGTAGGAAAGTTTGGACTTCTTCTCCATGACGTAGAGGATATTGGAGTATGTGTCGAGATCATCGAGTCTCAGAGGGTCTTGCACAAGAACTTCGTCAAAGAGGTTCTCTGCATCTTGATATTCGAGGGCATGGTACGATATGAGTGCCTTTTGCGTTTTGAGGAATGCGAATGATGGGAAGATAGAGAGTAGCTGATTGAGCTCTTCATAGAGTTCATCAGATTGTTGGAAGAATTCCTGATTGACGACAACTCTGGCGATCTTAACCATGACTTTGGAAGTGAGATCATCTTGGAAATGAGAATCGATGTTATCAAGAACCGCGTGTGCTTCGTCAAGCTTATTCAATGCAGAGAGTAACTCACTCCAACAACTCCAGTTGTAAGGGTAGAGCTTGAGACTTGTCACTAATGACTCCACAGCGGCAGTGACGCAATTTTGTTTCAGCAAGATGATACCGTGCAAGTAGTGTAAGAACGTGTTGACATCCCTTGGTTTCTTATCACCAATGGTCTCCTGTAATTCTTTGAGTATATTTGGGATATTGGCATTGGGTGTCGTGCCATCATGTTGTCCTAAGACACCTTCAGTTTCTTCTTCTTTCTTCTTCTCTCCACTGAGATACAATGAATAGAGTCTCAAAAACTTACCGAACCCAGATCGGGATTTCTTGAGCACATTGGCACAACGGTCGAACTCCTTACAATCGAAGTATGTCTTTGCCAATGTGAGTCTGTCCTTTTCGCCAATCGACAACCGTTGCAGTGCAATCAACTGTGGGTCTGAGTTACTACCATTGTGCTCCTCAGCATCAATGTCGTTATCCTCATCTTCTTCTGAGTCGTACATATCCTCTTGTGTGTCATGTGTCGCTTTAAGGCCGTTGAGCGCTTCAGCAGACCACTTGGCTCCGTGGTGGAGTCCGAGCTGGGAGAGCACAAGCGAGGAGCTCCTGAGCCGGGCCTGGAGCGTTGCGACGGTGTGCTCTGTGCTCATATCAGATTAACTGTGTGTATAGGAGGGTCCTTCTATCGAGACAGCCCGATTCAGTGCGTTGGTGATACTGTTGATATGTTTGTTTACATTTTTGGAGATTGGCCTCCAGACTTCGTGAGCGCGATGGAGCGCGAAAAGCTTTGAGCCCAAATCATTGACAACCACCCAAACCTCCGACAAAGACCATTAAACAACGGCAAAAAGTCCTCTGTCTTAACTAAGAAAGAATGTCAGACATCATTGAAGAACGGGAAGAGGTATCAACCTTTGACAAAATCCGCACACACCAAGAACTGCTCGAAGAGTCCTTCTCACAAGCCACTGCTAGCTTTGACGACATCATCAACTTCTATGAAATAGACCCGGAGTCTCCAAATGCTTTACAAGAGATGAAATCGCTGGTACAATCGATGCAGCAACGAGAACAGCCACTTGCACAGAGCTCTGCACAATTGTATGCGGCAATGAAGGAGTTACAGACGAGTTATAAAGCCATGGAGAAGGAGATGCTTGAATTACACGATAAGTCATATGAACAAGTGAGTAAAATTGCAGAATTGGTGTTTGAAGAAGGCATCCGTGCTGGTGAGGCGGTCAAGTTGGAGAACACGCTTGGTAAACTCCAACCAGTGGAGCTTGCCGATGGACAAACGCTTGATTTGTCACTTTCAAAAGATGAGTTGTTAAAGATCCTTGAAAACGAGAAACGTGAACGTGCTGTATTGCATTTGAAGAATGAGCATGTGTTACTCCCACATACGAAAGAGCTTAAGGGAAGTTATGAGAGACTTGCAGCTAAGGATAAAGTGTTGAAGGAGTTCTTGACTGACAGAGTCATTGAAATGAACAAACAAGTACAAGCGGCTATCAAATCAGAAGGTCTCGAGTCTGCACTGGATAAGTCATAGGTATTTATACAAAATATTACGATTCATTGACGAGCCACTATAAGTAGTTTGCTACAGTCTAATATTTGATATAATGCGATGTCAATAGGAATATGTGTATCAATGTGTGTAAGTAGGTCGTAGATCATTCATAGGCAACAGGTCATCCTTTTTTATAAAGTAAAGAAGAAGCATTAAGCGGAGGTGACGGTGTCCTTGGCAGCCTCGACAGCTGGTGATTCAACCTTTGTTGGACCGTTGAGGATGTAGTGGGCAACTTCTGAAGCGGAATCACCTTGTTCAACTCTGTACTTGGTGATTCTTCCCAACTGGTAACCGGCAGTAAGGGCAAGGAAGAAGTTCACAGAGGCAAGAAGATAGTTCTTTGGAATAATGACGAACGACCATCTAGTCCAGACAACACCTGTGGCGAGAAGAGAAAGATTTTGGGTACCAGAAACCTTCTCAACTGGTCTGAAAGTATCATTGATACCGGCGAAGACAAGAGCCCATTTGAGAACTGGGGCCTGTGTTATGTTGTTAGTAATTGAGATCACCACCAATACTTGTATACCGATTCAGGCAGCATTGTTTGTAGGTCAGACAATTGATCGTCATATGGTGGTGTACATAGAGTCGCACGGTACGACTCCAAAGGGGTGGGCTGAAAGATCTCCACGCACCCGTTTGCAGAAACAGAGGGGTAACAAAAAAGTGATATTATCAATTGTCACAATAGACAGAATCACACAATGAAATACCTGTTTTTAATAAGGCCCCGAGTCGTGGTATCGTGATACCTCCCTTTCTCCAAACGGTTACTGGATTTTCTGTACACCACGCGACGATGCCATCACTCAGCCGTTACGGTCGGAAACTCACCCAAAAATGGACTGTCTTAGGACCGGTCGGGGAGTTGAGGAATCTCTTGAATCCTGAAGAGGCAGCACCGGACATTGTTGCGATTGACAGTGAAGAGGGTGGGGTTTTCAAGACGTTTGCCTCAGTGTTGCAATCGCTGCCTCTTTTTTTGGTTTGGCCCCCATCTATTTGATGGAGAGCATTTGGCCGGAGCGCGCGCAAAGAACGGCGTTACCTTGTGGGGGCGCTGATTGCCTAATTCGGTTTTCTAGATTAATTACTGGGTATACATACAGTGGTCGCTTAGTCAGCATAGGGGCAGCGTGGCCCTAACGAGGGGCCTCTTTCCGACCAAAAAATTCGCGGTGACGCGTCGAGAGGATCAACAAATGGGCTATCGACACAATCATCCACCAAAATTCCCCCATCACGCAGTGGTTGTTCATTCTCGGGAAATCACCGTCTTTCACACTTTTTTGAATCACATAGAAGACCTCTTTAAGAAGTCCTACGTACAACCTTTATAGCCACAGAGAAAAAAACACAGGAGCCGACCGTTTTGCTTGAGTTTGTACGTGTCCTCTCTTCTCTTCTCGCTTCCAGTTCTCTTCCGTCAAGCCGGACTTCACTACTCATCCGCAACACGTATTCAACACGGGTCACAAAGCCACACACAAGGTTTACGTTTAGGATCCGTACTCCAAACCCCACTCTCGTTATATTGCACCAAAGACAGCTTGATCAAATACCTCCCAACCACATACCGTTCCCCTAATTGACTCTCAATCACAACACACAAAACAATGTCCTCTCCAAACATCACACTGGAGGATATCCTCGCCACCGGTGGTGATATGATCGAGCGTTCGCTTTTGGCAACAGTTCCATACCTTGAAGCTATCCCAGGTGGTTCTATTATCGTTCGTTACATCCGTTCATCTCACAAGAATGACCCTATTAGAACGATAATTGAGCTCATCTTGGTCGTTTTCGCCATCAGATACTTCACCGTCTCAAGAAGTTCTGTGAAAAAGAAGGATTTTGTCAAGCTCAGTCAACGTGAAGTTGATGATCTTATCGATGATTGGGAACCAGAACCACTCGTGCTGCCTCTCAGTGAAAAGGAACAGTGGAAGTTGGACTCCTTACGTGTTGTTGAAGGCCCACCTTCGGCTCATATCAAACTACAGGATAAGGATTCAACTTTGATCAATGCCGCTTCTCTCAACTTCTTGGATTTGGGTCATAATGAACTCGTGGTTAAGAACTCTAAGGAGACCATCAGAAACACCGGTGTTGGTGCTTGTGGTCCACCAAATTTCTACGGTAACCAGGACATCCACATCAAACTTGAAAATGACCTCGCATCTTTCTTCGGTACAGAGGGAGCAATTCTCTATGGTCAGGATTTCACCACTGCCGGTTCTGTCTTGCCATCTTTCCTCAAAAGAGGTGATTACATCGTTTGTGATTCCAGTTGTAACCTTGCCATTCAGAAGGCTTTGAGTCTGACAAGAGCCAATCTGTTCTATTTCAAGCATAACGATATGGAGGATCTTGAAAGAGTCGTCTCTGACTTGAAAAAGAACTACTTCAAAAATGAGAAGCCAATCTCAAGAAAATTCATCATCACAGAAGGTTTGTTCGCTACCGTTGGTGATTACCCAGATTTGGCTAAGCTCATTGAGATTAAAGAGAAATACAAATTCAGACTCTTCATCGATGAGTCTCTTTCTCTTGGTGTCTTGGGTAAGACTGGTCGTGGTCTTGCTGAACACTTTGACATTCCACGCTCAAAGATTGACGTTACAATTGGCTCCATGGCCAATGCCTTCTGTTCTTCTGGTGCATTTTGTCTCGGTGACAAGGTCATGACATACCATCAAAGAATTGGCTCATTAGCTTACTGTTTCTCTGCCTCTTTACCACCATACACCGCTCGCGTTACATCCACTGTACTGTCCATTATTGATTCCTTTGTCAACGAAAAAACTGGTGAATCCAAAATCGTCAAGGATCTTCATCACAAGTCTTCGCTTTTGCACAAGCTTTTCACATCTGATAAGACAATCAAGAAACTTGTCAAGATCACATCATCACCAGAGTCATCTATCTTGCACATCTTTATTGCCCCAGAAGTTAGAGATAAACTTGGTTTGCCAATCGCTTACACCGGTTTAGATTCCGAGATGGAGAAGCGTAACAGAAAGGGAATCAGCGATAAATTGATTGAACCTCTGAACAACGAGGAATACCTTTTGCAACAAATCGTTGATGGCTGTGAGGATCATGGTGTTGTCATTTCTAGAGCTGCTTATTCTTGGGCTCAAGAAGTCACCCCATTGATTCCAAGCATCAGAGTTTCAGTTACGCTTGGATTGTCTGATAAGGACATTCAGACCATTCATAAGGTTGTCTCCAAACAGATCTCCAAACATCTTAAGGATATCACCCTTGAAGACTTTGAGAACCTCTTGGAGATCTAAAACGACATTTCTTCAACGGGCCTCTGTTTCATAAATCATTATTCTTCTTGGTATATTCCACATGCTGCAATTGTTGCAGGCTACTAATCGTAATTAATACACTTTCAAAGCAGTAACTAGAAACTTGACGTAGGAGATTTACAATTCATATAATAGCTGATTGACCAGCTTTAATATTGTGTCCGTAGCTGACATCTGTCATGAATGCGGACGTTAGTGTTGTCGTGGAAACCCAACGCCGATGCCGGCTTTGAAGACGCAGCGGAGTTGTAGTAAATGACATATTGTACGCATTTCGAGGTCCTAGAACACAGAATAATAGATGATCTTATGTTAAGGGAATATATATGTACAATTTTGGAACGATTACACAGTCGAACAGTATCTAAGATCTGTTGATTCACCCCGCATATGCTTGCTGCAATATAGAGTGATCATCGACGCCAGCGTGAGAATAGCTCCGTTGGCTGCACCAACTCTATTTCCATTTCAGGTACGTACTTTGACTATAAACCGCTTTCAAATGTGCTATAATATTCCGCTTATAGCTTCAAAACTAGTGAAAAGTGGACCTCTTTTTGGACCTTATAAAGTTTCGTATTGCTTCTTCGCGGTGCAGGGCATTGCAGTGAACTGATCAATCGTGCGACGATCTCTTACAAGGCAACAGCACTATAAAATGAGCTGTGTTCCTCAACTGAAAACAGGAACTCGATCGGGACTTTTCCCCATGAGCTCTAATTAGTCAATGGTCTCTTGTGCTTAGAGCTGCGGTCCAGGAAATGCGTTGAATGGTACTGCCTCCCCTTGTAGACGCCCATAGCGGTCTCTGGTCTGGGTCTTGAACTGTAAGTGCTGCTCTATTCTTTGATGCTGTTCCTGGGTCTTTCGCTGTTTGGTTGATGTCGACGTGTAGGCTACAGTATCTGTCTTAGAAAACTTATATTATCTCTGGTTCGCTACTACCACTGGTAACTGATAAGCAGTTTCATAAAAAAAAAAAAATCAAGCAGTTAGCCGTCAATCAAATCATCATCAGTAGTAGTACAATCCCACACTTCCATCGATGCATGAACCTCATTAGCAGTTGATGGGGTGGATGCCTGAGTTTCTTTTATATAAGGAATATTTCAACTATGTAATTGCACTGCAACAGGCCAGACCAAGTATAGTAGAAGTAACTGTATGTTCAAGGTCAATGCGTCTTAAGCTCAAGACAGAAGTTACATTTCTAGTTTTTATGAACAGTATTTAACCTATATTTAGACCTATAAACAGTCAGTTTATAAAGGGCGGGACTCTGGATGAGCTAAGGGCGTCTTAACTAGTGGCCTTAATGAGGATTGCCATTGTTGAGCACATCTCGCAAGCGACTGCCAAGTAGGCGACGTATGATGTCTCCAGATTTCGAACAATGGACCGGATAGGAGCCGTTATAGTACCAAATATGTCTTACAAGTGATATTGTCCGCTTTTAGTGGTAGGACCAGGCAACGTAGCCATTTAATTATCGGGACTCACTAGAACAAAGGGTATATTTTTTAGGTCGCCTGAGCTAGGATAAAGTTCGACCGCACCCAAAAAGGATACAACCAACAAAGTCCAGAACTAGGTTCGGAGAGTGCATTGAACTGCCTACCTCAGTGAAGTTGTTGAGATTAGGTTGTGAAGACTCATGGTATCTTTGAGTGGTAGGGTCGTATCAACCAAAAAAATCTTATCCATGGCCCAATCGGGTCTTGATGAGACCTTAAAGAGAAAAACGCGTTGTCAGCGGGTGTAGTTCGGCTGCAAGGTTCATCAAGTCTGGAATCTCCCTGATTATGACAGCATAATGCAGATCCCATTTCATAAAGCTTTAAATGTCAACTTCTGGGAATCTTAGCCGTTTTAGCACTTCGATTGGATCTTTTTGAGCCATTTAATCCCACACAGCTACAGTCTTCAATGCGGGGGCCTGCGGCAGCATGCTTAACTTCCATCCTTTCCATGCAGCGATATGCGAGGTCAGCACCACTACTGTTTTCTTTTTCATTCTTCACCAGTTTTGCTTCTTTATAAATATACAGGCGATCATCAATTCCCTGAAGGCTTTCGGTTTCTGTTTCCTCCTCGTACTTTTATCAGCATCGCCGAGAAACCAATGAGGCTGCTACAGACGTCCAAGTTTTTCACCGCTCTGGTGCTGACAGCTTATCGGTCTGGAATCTCGTTAGCTCAAAGCAGCAGTTTAAGCTCTTCGTCTTCGGAAGGCTCTACCACAACCGTGTCTCTTCATCCAGTTGGTGCTGAAGAGACCCCAGTTCTCGTTGGTTTCCTCAAGGATTGTGAGCCTCATTGGGACTTCACTGTGCCTGCATCTTTCGGAACTTGGTCAGGCCAGGGCTTCACATTGACCTTCATACCAGGAAGTGATAATTACGACTTCGATAATGCGGGTTACTTTATCGAAAACTCCGATGGTACTGTTATCGAGTCCGGCTCCGCATTGGTGTCCAATAAAGACTACGTCACAAACACTACCGGTCAGAATCTTCCTGCTGACTGGAATTCGTGGACATTTGACTTGGGAGCTGTAGCCGATGGTGATGCTCCATATGTCGTCTCTCTAACATTCTATGGTCAGTTGAATGGTGCTTTCTTCAGCACAGTATACGTTGACTCCATTACCGACAATGCAACACCTGGATGTTCAACGTGGTCGTCATCATCATCAGCAGAAAGCAGTGAAACCTCATCGTCGTCCTCTTCAACAAGTGTCTCCACTGCAAGCTCTGAATCGTCTATTTTGTCTGATGAGAGCACCAGCTCTTCTCTGGGAGAGTCTTCATCCTCCGCTTTCGAAAGTTCATCAGAAGTAATCTCATCATCCTCCGCAGCAAGCTCATCGGAATCAAGCAGTGTGTCTTCCTCATCGTCTGCAGTGACATCGGAGGAAGAGTCATTTAGCTCTTCCAGTGAAGCCTCTTCCTCTATCGTCCCAAGTGCTGAGTTATCCAGCTCCTCAGAATCCGCGGAAACTTCCAGTGGATTATCATCCAGTTCTGAGGCATCGAGCTCATCATCTGAGGCATCATCTAGCGAAGAAGCATCATTAAGTATTGAATCATCCAGTGAATCATCTTCAAGCGAGAAATCTTCCAGTGTGGCTTCATCAAGTTCATCATCCGCGGAATCCTCAAGCTTGCAGTCTTCAAGTGAATCATTCAGCGGATCCTCAGGTGAAGCGTCCACTAGCTCGGAGGAATCGGGATCATCGTCTGAGGCATCATCAAGTATCGAGTCTTCTAGTGAGGTTTCCTCAAGTGAATCCTCATCAATTGAAGAATCTTCCAGTTCCGGTTTGCAATCTTTGACTTCTTCTTCTAGCGAAGCATCCTCCAGTCCTGAATCTTCGGCTTCAGAGTCTTCAAGTGAGGCGTCTTCTAGTGGGATTTGGTCAATTGAATCTTCATCAATCGAGTCTTCTTCAAGTGACACGTCATCCAGTGAGACTTCATCCAGTGAGACTTCATCAAGTGAGACTTCTTCCAGTGAAACTTCTTCAAGTGAGACTTCATCCAGTGAGACTTCTTCAAGTATTGAGTCCTCCTCCTCCTCCTCCTCCTCCTCAAGTGGAACTTCCTCACACTCGTCTTCGAGTGAAGAATCTTCAATCTCGTCATCTAATTCTTCATCTAGCAATGCTTCTAGTGAGGCATCTTCCACTGTGAGCTCTTCATCAGCTGAGGAATCTTCGAGTGAGTCTTCCAGTGAGTCTTCAAGTGAAGTATCATCAAGTGAAGTATCATCAAGTGAAGGCTCTTCCAGCTCAAGCTTGGAATCTTTGAGATCGTCATCTGGTGGCGCATCCTCTAGCGAGTCAACTTCTAGTGCCACTTCATCCAGTTCAGAGTCCTCAGGATTATCTTCAAGTGAGGCATCGTCTTCAAGTGAGTCATTATCCACTCCATATAGTGAAGAGTCATCTGCTAGCGAGTCGCCTTCATCAAGCGAGCCATCTTCATCGAGTGAGTTACTCAGCTCGTCTTCCAGTGAGGAGGAAAGCTCTTTGCCTAGCGAGGTCAGCTCGTCCTCCAGTGGTGCATCATCAAGTGAAGAGTCTTCAAGTGCAACATCGAGTGAGGCTTCTTCCAGCTCACCATCAATCCAATCATCATCTACTGAACTTTCTTCATCGTCGAGCTTGGTGTTGTCGAGCTCTTCATCGAGTGAAGTAAGCTCATCTTCTGTGTCCTCTTCTGGCGAGTTCTCCTCGTCGGAGGTCTATTCTTCATTGACCAGTGAGTCTGTGACATCTTCTAGCGAAGTGTCATCATCAAGCAGTGAATCTAGCTTCTTGAGCACGTCCTCAGAACAGTCTCAAACTTCTTCCAGTTCATTCACAGAATCATCGTCAGAATCTTCCTTTGAAAGCTCTGTGGTTGCCAGTTCATCTTCTGATGAGTTTCAGAGTAATTCTGAGACTTCGTCAAGTCTTATATCAGGCTCAACAGGCCAATCGTCTTCCAGTTCGGCTTCCTTCTCAGAGTCTTCCAATGTTAACCCATCTTCATCGGGATCTTCAACCAGTTCCGAGGGCACTTCTAGCTCGTTCTCGTCCTCATACTCTGCTTCCCCTTCCTCTTATTCGTCTTTCTCTCCAAGTGCCAGCTCTACACTTGCTTCCGAGTCCAGTTCCTCTGTACTGTCCTCTTCGGAGATACATTCATCTTCTTCATCTCTTCCTTCTCCTTACATCACAGGATTCATAAAGGACGGTCAACCTTACTGGGAAATCCACGTGCCTGGAACACTTGGCCCATGGACAGAAGTTGATATTTCTGGTGTTAATCCAGGTGATCCTTACACTTTCGAGTCTGGTCAATTGGAGGTGGATGGTGCTGCTAGCTCCTCGGGTGATGTTTCCGCTTCTGGTCTCAGTTACAATGGTTCTTTCTTTGTATCTATTGATGAGTCTTCCGAACTGGTGTTGGCATTGGACTGTATCGCCTCAGATGTTGGTCCTTACTCAAATGATGCTACAGTTCAAGTTTTCATCCCTGATTCAAGTGTGAGGTTTAATAAGAGAGCAGTGTTGTCCTTTGACTTGAGCTTTACCATCACACAGGATGCTGACCTTTCATCATCTGAAAGTCCAAGTGGATCTTCTTTGACCAGTTCATCCTCAGAAAGCTTGACATCAAGTTCTTCTTCTTCTTCATTGTCCTCTTCTGAAAGCTTGACATCAAGTTCTTCTCCTGCTCCTACCTCTGCATCTAGTTCTTCTTATACCTCAGCTTCTACTGTATCACCTTCTCCAGGTATCTCTTCAGAAGTTTCCTCTTCACTTCAACCAGTTCCAACTTCCACTTTCACAACGTCCACTGAATCTACCACACTTATTACAACTACCACTTGCTCTGGTGATATTGCTTGTACTTTAACCACCATCACCACAGGTTTCACCGTTATTACAACTACATCACATGGTGTTGTTACTTCCT
Organism: Petasospora amylophila; assembly: GCA_030557155.1. Classification (NCBI taxonomy): domain Eukaryota; kingdom Fungi; phylum Ascomycota; class Saccharomycetes; order Phaffomycetales; family Wickerhamomycetaceae; genus Petasospora; species Petasospora amylophila. The sequence goes on along the minus strand of JAKTVK010000220.1, from coordinate 39,936 downwards.
ACACCACATACTGTCCATTGACTGCAACGTCCTCTGGGCCAACAGAGACGGTAGTCACAGTTACTTCTTGCACCGATGATGTCTGCTCTAAATCTGAGGTTACTACCGGCTTGACTGTTGTCACAACTACAATTTCGGGTGTTGTCACTGAGTACACCACTTACTGTCCATTGAGTTCATCTTCTGAGTCTGAGATTGTTACGACTGTTACTAACGGAAGAGGAAATGTTGAGACCATAACTGTTACTGTCCCATGTGATACCACTACTTACACAGAGGGAGGTGTTACCAAAACCGCAATTGTCACAGGTGAAGTTACCACTAATTCCGCTGGAAGTGTTGTTGTCTCCACTTACACATCGGAGATTAGTCACAGCACTGCTGTTGTTGCTACTGTTACTGCTTCCAATGGTGCTGAAGCTGTTGGTACTGTTTCTTATACCACATTCACAGACAGTGAGGGATCGTTGAAGACAAGTTCTATTGTTGTTGTTGCATCTACCACTTCTGGTGGTTCCGTTGTCTTTACCACAATCACAGCTGGTACCACAGCTGAAGAAGAGTCAACACTAACAACTGTTGGAAGTGGTGTGTCACAGAGTCATGGATCTACAGCTGAGACTTCAACGGTGAGCGCTTCTACTTTTGCTGAAGGGTCTGGTGCTGTCATTGGTCGTCGCGGCTGGTTGCTCTCATTAAGCTCCCTTCTGTTTGTTCTCTTGTTCTAGTGGACAGGGTCTCGTTGATTATATCGATTGATTTTGTCTTAACGTAATATAAACTGATCTTAGATCATACTTAAATCATAGTTTAGTTTATAGATCACTTTGAGTCAAGGGTAAGGATATTCGAAGGCGGAGAAGCTCATGTTCAACCAGCAGCGCCTAATTAGTCACCGTTGCGAACTCGGGTTCATTATGGATCACGTATATAACTTCCACTCACCCATAAGGTAAAACCAGGGATCAAGAATTCCCCGCCCCTTGGAGAGTGATAGTACGTATGACAAATGTAGTAAGTTTATTTCCTATTTGGGAAGGTGTTGATGCATTTTCTTACAGATTCTGTAAGATCTGCCAAAAGGAGGGGATTGTAAGCACTCCTCGGTTAGTGTGTTTGCCCTTGATGATCAACTAAACAAGAGAGGTTAAGAAGCAGGGCGACCTAAATGTTTGTTAGTGACTAAGTGTCCTCACGTAACAAAGAGCTGTCTCTTGTGGATGAGCTGCGCCGTAATATAATACGACTTGTCAGCTATGATCGAAAACGATACTGGCTGGGCAAACCAGCAACAAACGGGTCTCCCGCTTAAAAGACGCCGGATATATGGCTGTACTCGTGATTGGACGTTATATACATCACTACGACGATTCTTTGTAGATGCCGTATAGCGAACGAGGGGAAGGGCAGCGCATAAGCTGGCGGGGTAAAAAAAGAAAAACATTAAAAGCGAGCAGGACGGTAAGCACTTGGATGGTTTTAAGGATAAACGGAGAAATTTTATTTAGAGGAGCCCCTTAAGCACGATATTCATATGGAGATTTGAACAGATCCAAGAGGGCTTTGGTCGAAGGCTCAATTGGCACAAGCCGCTAAGAACAATAGTCATCATAACAACAAGCCCCAAGTGCCGCGACTTTACGCCCATGCGCAAGGACAATGTACTAGTGGCTGCTCGTAGTACTATAAATGTATACCCCACATTCTTGGCCCACCGGGAAACCTCTTCGTGGGGGGAGGAGTAGGGGGGCGTTCCCGGCTTGGTCTGCGCTCCTGCATACCCGGCTGCAGGCTGCAGCCACTGGCACGGTTTGGGACACTCCATTGCCTCTTTGGGAGCCGTATAGAGTTTGAGTGAAAGGTGGCTCTTCGTGTGTCTCGAGGAGGGAAACCCAAACTGCCCGAAGAACGAACATCACCAAAAGGAGGTGAACTTTAGATCTTGATATGTGTTGGTCAATTGGAGGGCGTCCGTGTTCTATAGTGTGTTTTTTTTTTTTCAACCGGGTCTGAGATCAAAGACCTGTGCCTGAGACGGTTCCTGCGGCCAAGCAGAGACTATGCGTAAGCCTCTCGTCTCTCGAGTACAATACACCCAGCCCGGTCAACACCGGTTTTTTTTGCACTAGAACGGCGAATTATTAGTACACAAGGAAAAACTCTACATCTATGAGGAATTCTGTCCTCAGTGGGACCCCGACTTTGTGCATGGCGCCTGCTGATTCTTCCTCGGCAATTGACATTGACCGTACACACATATGGAAATACACAGGTCAGTTACTATGATTGTGCCCCGCAGTTCCCCATATACCCATCTCTTCTACAGTACGACACCCATATACAGCTGGGTCGAAGTGATCAACCCCACACCGGTTGTATTACGAAGGTTTTTCGAGAAGTCCGCATGCAAGATGTCTTTTCCTCATCTGGCACACCCCTTGTCTTCTCCGCATTTTAACTTCAACTCTAGCAAACTAAGAGACAGTATAAATATACGTCGTAGCTCCCATAACGCTAATAACTACCATATAATTAACAATTGTACTTTCTCTCAACAACAATCCCTCAGATTCGAGCACAATGAGACGCAACGTCTTACTACTGTCACTCGCTTCTCTCTTAGCTTCTGCGGGAGTCCAAGCGGAGTCTGCTGCTGATGATGCTGAACTTTCCGCCATTCTCGCCGATTTGAAAGAAAATGAAAGTGATTACATTGGCCAGATTGTCGCTGGTAACTCTCCACCATCTGGTCTTCTCAGTTTAGTCCAGGCAGTGCTGACCTACACTGATGACTCGTACACCACTTTGTACTCCGAAGTTGACATGGACGAGGTCAACTCTTACATCACTGGTTTGCCATGGTATTCTTCTAGATTGTCTTCTGAGATCTACGAGGCTACCAAGGATCTTGGCTCTTCTTCTTCTTCTGAGGCCTCCTCTTCTGCCACATCATCCTCTGAATTATCTTCAGCAGCTCCATCCAGCTCCTCTTCTGCTTCTTCTTCCCAATCATCCTCCGCTGCATCTTCTTCTTCCGCTGCTGCATCTTCTTCATCTGCTGCTGCTTCTTCTTCCTCTACCTCAGCATCCTCTGCTGCTCCATCTGGCTCATGCACTGTCGTTGCCGACGCCGAAGCCGTCAAGGATGCTGAGCTTTCTGCCATTCTTGCAGATGTCAAGGAGAATGAGAGTGACTACTTGGGCCAGATCTCCGGTGGTAACGCTCCACCATCCGGTCTTCTAAGTTTGGTTGAGGAGGCATTGACTTATACTGATGACTCTTACACCACTTTGTATTCCAGTGTTGACATCGATGAAGTGAACTCCTACATCACCGGCTTGCCATGGTACTCCACTCGTCTCTCTGCTGAAATCGCATCTGCTACTGCTACAGTATCTAGCAGCACATCTTGTGCTTCTGAAGCATCCTCCGAAGCTTCTTCTGAGTCCTCTGCTGCTTCATCTGCCGCCTCTTCATCTGCCGAGTCCTCTGCTGCTTCATCTGCTTCTTCAGCAGAGTCCTCTGCGGCTTCATCAGAGTCCTCTGCGGCTTCTTCTGCTTCCTCCGAGGCTTCGTCTGCTTCTCCATCTTCCTCTGCTCCTGAAGCTTCTTCCTCTGCTGCTCCTTCTGAGTCCTGCACAGTTGTCCCAGATGCAGAGGCTGTCAAGGACGCTGAGCTTTCTGCCATTCTTGCTGACTTGAAGGCTCACGAGAGTGACTACTTGGGCCAGATCTCCGCTGGTAATTCCCCACCATCTGGTCTTCTCAGCTTGGTTGAGGATGTCTTGACTTACACCGATGACTCTTACACAACATTGTATTCCAGTGTTGACATTGATGAAGTAAACTCTTACATCACTGGTCTCCCATGGTACTCCACTCGTCTCTCTGCTGAGATTGCATCTGCTACAGCTACCGTCTCTGGTAGTACATCTTGTGCTTCTGCAGCATCTTCTGAAGCTTCCTCTGAGTCTTCTGCAGCATCATCTGCTGCTTCCTCTGAGTCTTCTGCAGCATCATCTGCTGCTTCCTCTTCTTCCTCTGAGGCTTCATCTGCTGTACCATCCTCTTCTGCCTCAGAAGCATCTTCCTCTACTCCATCTTCCTCTGCTCCAGAAGAATCATCTGCTGCACCTTCTGAGTCATGCACTGTTGTTCCAGATGCTGATGCTGCCAATGCTGCTGAGCTATCCGCTATCCTTTCTGACTTGAAGGCTCATCAGGGTGACTACTTGGGTCAGATCTCCTCTGGAAACGCCCCACCATCTGGTTTGCTGAGCTTGGTCGAGCAGGTCTTGACTTACACTGATGACTCGTTCACCACATTGTACTCTGAGGTTGACATCGATGAGGTCAACTCCTACATCACCGGTCTTCCATGGTACTCATCCCGTCTCTCTGGTGCCATCGCCTCTGCTACTGCTACTGTCTCTGGCAGTACATCTTGTGCTTCCGGATCCAGTGCCCCATCCAGCTCTGGTTCTCCATCTGACTCTAGCTCATCTTCAGTTTCCTCCTCTACTGCTACCCCATTTATCACTGGTGGCCTCTCTGGTGGTCAACCAAAGTGGACCGTCCACATTCCAGGTGCCCTCGGTCCTTGGTCTTCTGTGACCATTGGTGGAGAGAACCCAGACACTGCTTACAAGTTCGGTTCCGGCTCTTGGAGTGTTGATGACAGTTCTGTCGATGGTGACTACGATAACTCTGGTGACTCTTACTCTGCTTCTTGCAGCGAGTCCGTTGAGGATGGTCAGGAGTTGGTTTTCACCGTTGACGCTGAGGCTTCTGGTCCTCACCCATACACTCACAATGCTCATGTTACCATTGAGACTGTGGAAGGTGCTAAGGTGAGATTCATGGTCAAGAGAGCTACTGTTTCCTTTGACTTGTCCAGCACTATTGATGAAGACGCCTCCTCTTCCTCTTCTTCTTCTGAGGCCAGTGCTGCTGCTTCATCCACCAGTGAGTCTGCTCAGGTCTCCTGTACTGTTGTCCCAGATGCTGATGCTGCCAAGGCGGCTGAGCTATCCGCTATCCTTGCCGATCTCAAGGCCCATCAGAGTGACTACTTGGCTCAGATCTCCGCTGGTAACACCCCACCATCTGGTCTTCTGAGTTTGGTGGAGGATGTCTTGACTTACACTGATGACTCCTACACAACATTGTACTCCAACGTTGACCTTGATGAAGTGAACTCCTACATTACTGGCTTGCCATGGTACTCTTCGCGCTTGTCTGCAGAGATTTCCTCTGCTACTGCCGATGTTTCTGGTACTACTTCTTGTACAACTATTTCTGGAGGCAGCGAGAGTGGAAGCGGTGGTTCAACCTCTACAGCCACTGAAGATGATGAGACTACTACCGTTGTCACCATCACTTCATGCTCCGCAGATAGCTGTTCTACTAGTGCGGTGACAACTGGTGTCACCGTTGTCACCATCACCTCTTCAGGTGTTGTCACTGAGTACACCACTTACTGTCCACTCACCGCCACTGAGTCTGCTTCTGAGACTTCCTGCTCAGCTCAAGTCTCTTGTACCGTTGTTCCAGACGAGGATGCTGCCAAGGACGCTGAGTTGTCTGCTATCCTTTCTGACTTGAAGGCTCATCAGAGTGACTACTTGGCTCAGATTTCTGCAGGTAATGCTCCACCATCTGGTCTTCTCAGCTTGGTTGAGGATGTCTTGACTTACACTGATGACTCATTTACCACTTTGTACTCTGAGGTTGACATCGATGAAGTGAACTCTTACATCACCGGCTTGCCATGGTACTCTACTCGTTTGTCTGGTGCTATCGCCTCTGCTACTTCTGGTGCCACTGGCGTTACTTCTTGTACCACTATCGGCGGTGGTTGTGCTACTGGTAGCGCTTCTTCCTCTGCTGCTGCTGCTGCTTCTACTTCTGGTTCCACTGCTTCTGGCTCTGGTTCTGGTTCCGGTACCAGTTCCTCTGCCACTTCTGGTGAGTCTTGTGTTGTTGTTTCTGGCTCCAGCTCTAGTGGTTCTGCTAAGGATGCTGAACTCTCTGCCATTCTTGCCGATCTTAAGGCCCATCAGAGTGACTACTTGGCTCAGATTTCTGCTGGTAATGCTCCACCATCTGGTCTTCTCAGCTTGGTTGAGGATGTCTTGACTTACACCGATGACTCTTACACCACATTGTACTCCGAGGTTGACCTTGATGAAGTGAACTCCTACATTACAGGCTTGCCATGGTACTCTACTCGTTTGTCAGCAGCCATTGCCTCAGCTACCGCAAACGTTGGTGGTTCCGGTGGTAGTTACACATCTTGTGCTGGTAGTGCTGCTGCATCCGCTACCTCTGGTTCCAGCTCTTCTGGTTCAAGTTCTTCCGGTTCTAGCTCTGGTTCCTCTGGCTCTTCTGGATCTGGCTCTTCTGGATCTGGCTCTTCTGGATCTGGCTCTTCTGCTGCTTCTGGTGAGTCTTGTACTGTTGTCGCAGGTTCCGGTTCTGGTGGTTCCGCTAAGGATGCTGAACTCTCTGCCATTCTTGCCGATCTTAAGGCCCATCAGAGTGACTACTTGGCTCAGATTTCTGCTGGTAATGCTCCACCATCTGGTCTTCTCAGCTTGGTTGAGGATGTCTTGACTTACACCGATGACTCTTACACAACATTGTACTCCGAGGTTGACCTTGATGAAGTGAACTCCTACATTACAGGCTTGCCATGGTACTCTACTCGTTTGTCAGCTGCTATTGCCTCTGCTACCGCAGACGTTGGTGGTTCCGGTAGTACTACTATCTGCTCTTCTGTTGGTGGTTCCGGTTCTGGCTCTGGTAGCTCAGGTACCGCCACCGCTGCTGCTGCAGGTTCTACGGCTTCCTCTGGCTCCTCTGGTACCTCTGGCTCCTCTGGCTCCTCTTCTGGCTCCTCTGGCTCCTCTGGCTCCTCTGGCTCCTCTTCTGGCTCCTCTTCTGGCTCCTCTTCTGGCTCCTCTTCTGGCTCCTCTTCTGGTTCCTCCGGTTCTTCTTCTGGATCTGGATCATCCGGTTCTTCAAGTGCTGCAGCTGGTTCTACCACCACCACCGCTGCTGTTACCGAGTTCGAGGGCTCCGGTTCCCAGTTGTCGGCTACAAGCTGGATCGTTGGTGTTGTTTCCGCTGTTTTCTTCCTTGTGTTCTAAGTTAATCATATCACAACGTGTTTTTTTGACATTCTTTTTCGACGTTCTTTCTTTCTTCCCTTGTGACGTAAGGGGGGATATCTCTTTTCCAATGCTTGTTTATACTTCTACAAGCTATATATCACCATACCCTTTGAATCCATGTTCGCCCCTTTGTTACACCGGTCTTTGATTTCGAAGAGTACCCGGTGTTTACATTTAAAATGATTTAATACGTTCTTTAACCGAAACACACCGTAGTCCCATGTCGCTGTGGTATGACTTACCCCCCTTCCCGAGATCTCAGATCATCGCTTGTCCTTACGGATGACGTAAGCAGTGTGAGGTCATAGACACCATCAACATTGGTGTTATATATATATATATATATATATATATAATGTGTGTGTATATCTATAAGTGAGACATTCTATCTCCAACCTAAATAAAGACGAATAAGGGGTTTGTAAACAAGTTATAAAAAAAGACAACATCGCGTGTTTGGGATCACCGCTAGTATGCGGGGTTGCGTAACGATGTCAACTGGTGATCCCGGTTGGCCCTATCTTTGTGTATCTTTGTATATAATGCTATACAAGTGATACACAGAAAGATTTAAATGCTATTATGAGTGTATAAATGATTATTACACAGGATAAATCACACTCTCGGGCTCTCGGCCGAAAGAACCGGCCGCAGTTCTAGACGCAAGAAAACAAGGCGCTCGGCCAACGGCAGGCTTTAAAGACCGAGAAAAAAAAACAGGGCAGTGCTCTGTGCACTGGAGAACGTGGTTCTGTTTTTTTAAGAAAAAGTTTGCAGTCATATAAGTAAAGGCAAAAGATAATACACAGTTGTCCAGCTTCTTCTCTCTGTTCTGCCCCTCTCACTTCACTTATAGAAGACTCGGCAAGCCCACGCACTCGTTCCCGCACCCCGGTTTTTTTCCCGTTCAGGACAAGACTAGAAAAACTTCGCCACAGGCACAAAGGACTGAACGACAACAACAACAGCAACGACATCGACGGACACACAAGCACATAATGGGTATTTTCAGAAAGGCATCCTCCTCGTCACAGCACTCCGGTGGCTCCGGTGGTAACACGAAAGTCCATATCACCAAGGCAGACGAGCAACACTATAAGGTGCGCACAGGCTCCGTCCATGACCCCATCCTCCAGGCTGTCAACGAGGCACAACCTTTCGAGTCCTCCGTGCCACACACAGACGCCGACCACTCGCTTCAGAGAGCCAGTTACAACATGATGCATCAACAAGGTATGTTTGATGTGTTTGGTAAGCCGATCCAGAACCCTGATGTCTCCAACCCAACACGTTCTAGAGACGAAAGACCGCTCGACACCATTAGATCTTTTGAATTTGCCATCACGGGTGATCCATCTTATAAAGACCGTCTCGAGACGGAACATCTCGGATTCAGAGTTAGACCGGACTTCCCACGTTTCGGTGCCAACCCATACGGTGGCCAAGGCCAGCAGCAACAACAACAGCAGGCATCTTCCTATGGTCAAGGTGGTTACGGTGTGCACAGCTTTGGTGGCGAACAAGAGACGTTCGAACAAGGTGTCTACGAGGCTCCAAAGAAGGTTGAAGAGCAGAAAAAGAAGAAAGGTTTGTTTGGTAGAAAGAAGAAGTGATCATTATACCCCCAAACCTGATGAATGATTTGTGCTCCTATTTGTTTGTTTGTTTTTTCTGAGTACGTTCTTCTTTCTCTGTTTAGTCAAAAGTTGTTATAAGCTTTCATAAGCTATACATCCACGAGATTTTTCCCCTCCCCAGATATGATACCCGCACAAAAGATGAATGAACCATTTGTACCATAAGATTACGACCCTAACCACATTGCCTCTCCCCCTCCCTACCAGTTGTGTTTTCATGTGTTCTTTTTTTTTTTATTTATCCTTCTACATATATATGTACATGCTTTTACGGTTGCTGATTGCATTTGGACGTAGATTCCGTTTTGATTATATAAACGCTTTGATACTAAGGTTGTCATGGTTGCATTATGTAAACAATGACGTCGATCTTGACAGCATCATCAACAGACCGTTTTCCAGCAAACCCCAGAACACCAGCCACAATGAACCCTAAACGTATGGTCAGGAACACAGACACAAACAATAGACACAAAAGCCACTTCTGTACCTTTCACAAAGCTTTCTTGTCCTTTTAAAACTGTGTGATTTGCCGCGTGCGCCACACCAGGCTCAATGAACGCCACGGCTTTGCGGAGTTATATTTGCTTCTGGTGACATAGGCGACAATGGCAAAGTGGAATGATAATTGACAGCGGAGATTGGCACTGATGAGGCCAGTCAACCGTGACAATTGCCACAGGTGAACCGAGTCTCCCGTGGAGATATAAAGGATGGGTATTGTACCATTGTCCTAGTTGTCGAAGGTAAAGCTGCTAACGAACAACAATGGTGACCGCTACTACAACAACTACAGAAGTTCCACAGCTTGTTGAGCGTGTGAAGAAGCTTGATCTCCTTTCCACAAAGGGTGTTCTCAATGACACACAGGCTGCTAGAAGGGGAATCTCCAACTCCCATTTCAACAAGGACACCGATTACGTTGATCCAGTCACTGGTATCTTGAAAGTCAGACCTGAAGAGTACGCTGCTTCCAAATATCCAGAATGGCTTCCAACTTGGGATCCAAATGAAAAATCGGGTCCTTACCCAGAAGACTTGAACAAGCACTTTGTTGATAGAGGTCATTCCGCAGACAAGGACTTGAAGAACCTTTTCCCACCATCCGCTTCGGAGACGTACCAAATTAAAAAGCTCTCTCCAAAGCTCGGTTCTGAGGTTCGTGGTATTCAGCTTTCGCAATTGTCCGATGCTGCTAAGAATGACTTGGCCTTGTTTGTTGCCCAACGTGGTGTTGTCGTCTTCAGAGATCAGGACTTGAAGGACAAAGGTCTCGAATTCAACAAGAAGTTTGGTGAGTACTTTGGTCATTTGCACACACATCCATCTTCAGGTGCACCAGAAGGTTACTCCCAGATTCACGTTGTCTACCGCAGAAATGATCCGGAAGAGTATAACAAACTCTTTGCTAAGAAACTCAGTCACCGTGGTTGGCACAGTGATGTCACATACGAGAAATACCCACCGGGTACTACTTTCTTTGCCCTTCTCGACGGTCCAGAAACCGGTGGTGATACCATCTTTGCTGACTCAGTTGAAGCTTACAGAAGACTTTCTCCACAATTCCAAAAGATCGTTTCAAGCTTGTACGCTGTCCACTCTTCAGAGAGACAAGCTGCTAACTCTCGTGCCGATGGTGGTATTGAGAGAAGACCACCAACCACCAACATCCATCCATTGGTTCGTATCCACCCAGTTACTAAAGAGAAGGCTCTTTTCGTTCCATATTTCATCGAGGAGATCCATGGCTTGAAGAAAGAGGAATCGGATGCCATTTTGGGATTGTTGTATGACCATGTCCACCATTCCCACGATTTGCAAATCAGAGCATCTTATGAGCCTGGTACCGTTGTCGTTTGGGATAACAGAAGAGTGCTTCATGCTCCAACTTCCGATTGGGAAACCAGTGGTACCCGTCATTGTTACAGAATTACTCCGCAGGCGGAGAGACCGGTTGCTACGGAGGAAGAGTTGGAGGAATGGAATAAGTGAGCTTGTACAAACCCCCGTATATTTATGATTTATTGATGTTTTTACTGTTCTAAGTAGTATGCCTTATACGATAGTGCCCATACCAACCCGCGAAAACGTTTTATGTACCCCCTGACGCGCCCTGCTGCTCATGAGCACACGAGAGACTTTCAACAGGGACAACTCCAGCTCTTTAAAGGAAGTAAAAACACTTACATAAAAAGAATGATGGAAGTACGACAGATCACACAGCCTGCTTGTGGGGAGAAAGCAGAGCTCGAAGTTACAACCACCGAACTGTCTCGTGTGTCAACTTCCGACTGGCTATCCTCCTTCACTACTGCCATGGAGGGTTCTATCCCACCTAATCTTAACCAAATGCTACTTGAATCATTCCAGAAGGCTTATGTTGATTCTGACATATCCATGATTCCTATGTATGCTCTTCCGAAGGCACCAACTACCATACCGCAGGATGAGGTGTTATGTCTCGAGTTAGGAGGCTCAACATTCCGTTGTGGAATTGTATCACTTCATGATAACACCGTTAAACTTTCCCACAAGTCTAGTTGGCTTATCAACGAAACACAAAAAAGTATCAATGTCGAATTTTTCCAAACGGTAGTGCGGAGATGTCTCGAGTCTGAAGGAGTTGTCCAATGGTTGAAGAACGGTGGTAAGAAACTCGGTATCACTTGGAGTTTCCCCACAGATGATCATGGACGGATCATTACCATGGGCAAGGGGTGGAATCTGTATGGTGATATGAAAACAAAATCAGTTATGGTCATGTTCAAAGAATCATTCGAGAAGTTTGGTTGGGAAGTTGATGTTTCCAAATGTGTTAATGATTCTGTCAGTACCGCATTGGCTGGGATAGCATATGGTGAATTATCCATTTCATTGATCCTTGGAACTGGTGTTAACATTTGTCTACCAAAAGACGGGGTGCTGTTGAATACAGAACTTGGCTTCTTTGCCGGTTTAGAACAACCCACGAAGTTTGATATGCTCATTGATGAACGCTGGTTGAAGTTCAAGGACGCATGGAAGGTGAACAGTGATGAAAAGATTTATCAGCCATTTGAGATGCTCACTGGTGGTCGACATCTGTGTGAATTACTCAGACTGGTCTGGAATGATCTGAGCTCTGGGTACTTAGGATTCCCGGAATTGTCGTTCGGTCAGTATGAGCTACCTGGTGAGTTGTTTTGTCAGTTTGCCGATACCACTAAAGAACAATCAACACTTCTGTCAGAGATCAAGAAGGACTATGGGATTGTTCTCGATAACGACCAAGTTGGGCTGATCCAGAGAATCGTTGATGTCATCCTCACAAGAAGCTCCGTTTATGTTAAGCAAGCCATCAAAGCGATGCATCGATTCTCGACATCCATGTCATCCACTAGAATCCTAGTCACATATACAGGGTCGTTCCTGAAGCATTGTCCACTGTATCAACAGAAGATCGTGCAGGACAAAGGTATCGAGCTGGTTTTCATTGAGGACAGCTCAATCATCGGGGCTGCTGTTGCTGTTGTTTTGTGAGCGTAGATAATTAATTGATGAAGTTATGAATCTTTAGATCATGTAGATAAGCCGAGGTCGTTTTCACCGAGAACGCGGTTCCCCGGAAAATTACAAATACAGTACAACAACGGCAACCATTATCAATCAAACAAACAAAGGACAAACGTCTATAATCAAGGCACTTTTCCCCGTTTGTATCAACAGCCAGATGCCCTTCTTCACACCGCAGAGAGTCTACGCCATCCTCGGCGCATCGACCAACCCAAACAAGTTTGGAAACATCATCACAAACTGGTACATCTCACACGATCTCCCAGCTATCCCAGTGAACCCACAATCCCCTGAAATCCTCACCCTGAAGACCTCTCCATCACTCACAGAGGCAGTCAAAGCTGCATTCTCGACAAACCCGGACGCTGATGGCTTGAGTGTGAGCGTTGTAACCCCGCCGACGGTGAGTAAGCAGGCAATGGAGAGTTTGGATGCGCAGGTCAAGAGTGTTTGGTTCCAGCCAGGCTCATACGACCAAGAATGCATTAAGATTGCTAAAGAGAAAGGTGTTGAAGTCATTGCCGGTGGGAGATGCATCTTGGTTGAAGGTGAGTCTTTGATGAGTGCTGCCAAGTTGTGATCATTATAACTCTACGTTGTGCTAACATTAAATCATTATAATTAAGCAAAAGATACATTTGTAGAGAACTACGTGCCACTCATCTGATCGGACAACATCTTCTTGATGTAACCTTTCCAACCTTCACTGCCTGAAACGTTGATGGTGTAAACAAAAGGCATGACTTCGGGACTTGTAATGATGGGGATATGATCTTTGTTGTTATCAGCGGTGTCACTTATCTTTAACACCAAATCGGCAAAGCTCTCATTCAAATTGGTGACGAAATCGGAATCAGGGTCAGGGGATTTCCTCAACACTTTTAAGTTCAACGTCCAAGTCTCCCAAAGAATGTCCTCTTCCAGTTTACCAAACCATGTTGGTTTTTTAAGTTTGCGACGTTCATGGAACTTGAGTTGGATTTGTGCAAAGTTGAATTCCTTCTGTATAGCTTCTTTAGGGTGTATTACGGGGCTTTTGCGAATTGTCCTGGAGTTGTTCAACGAAGATGGCGAGGACATTTGGTCTTGTTCCTCGAATTTGATATTAGCGTATGGGTTTGTCGGTGTAATGCTGTTCAAGTTGAAATGTGCACCGGGAGACCCGAATGGTGTAGTGGATGAAGAGGACAGAATGGGTGTATCGAGGTCTGAGTCGAGTCGTGCTATCAGTGAATCTAATTGACGCTCAATTTCGTTGTCAATCTCTGGAACATCTGCATGGGGCTGTTACGAAGTGTTAGTTTCGTTGAACAAACAAATAGAGAAAGATGCAACTCACATAAGGGGTCTCTAGGAACTCAGTAGTGTGTGCGGAGATGGATCCAAAGGTCCTGTAGAAGAAGATAGTGTCAAGAAGGGCTATATTATATGTTAGTAGCCCGCTCTGTACAGATACATTCATATCGACTCACCTTTGACGGCCTCTCGTGCGTGCTGCCTATCCGTGGTGAAATCAAACGTGAACTCCATCGTAGGTTGTGTGTGTCATGGGGGCGTGAGGTGTTGGATGGTGGCAGATCAATATGGTGATGAAAGTGTGTGTGTGTGTGTTTTTAAAGGGAGAGGAAAAGCACTGGTATCAGCCTTCCGATGTGTGTTCCTTTTTCCAATAATCGATCCTAAAACTGATGAAAAAATCCTTTGTTAATAGTGGAAAATGCCATTTCTTATCGTTAAAACCTGCCACACGAACTTGAAGGGCTGCTTCCCTCCCGCGAACTGACAGGCTGGAAAACACCCGCACACCAAACGCGAGCGCGCGCAGATTTGCGAAATTTCGGACGCGTCGCACAAAGAGAGAACAAACTTCACCGTCATCGAAAAGGTTGTCATCAACAACAGTCACGTTTGTTTATCACAGATGTCGAACTTGGACTTCGAGAGAATCTACCTGAACTCCTCCAAGGCACACGGTCGTTTCCGTATTGCAACTTCCGGTCTCGGTTGGAAGCCTGCTGCAGTGGGAGGTTCCGCCACTAAGCAAGAGCCATATCTTCTCCCATCGGAAGAATTGTCAAGTGCTACGTGGTCTCGTGGCTCCCGTGGTTATGAGTTGCGTGTGCAGACTAAAAACAAAGGTGTTGTCAGTTTAGATGGCTTCGACCCACAGGACTTCAACGCATTGAAAAATGAACTTCAACGTTCATTCAACGTTCTGCTCGATCATCGTGAACACTCCCTTCGAGGTTGGAATTGGGGTGAAATGGACCTTACCAGAAATGAACTGCAGTTCCATATCCAAGGTAAACCGGCGTTTGAACTTCCATACTCCATGATCCATAACACAAATATGGCTGGTAAGAATGAAGTCACTGTGGAGATGACACAACAGGACAACACCCAGCAGGCTGGTGATGAGTTGGTTGAGATGAGATTCTATATCCCAGGAGTTGAAGAGAATGAAAATGACGATGCTGAAAAACCAGAAGATGGTGCTGCTGCCCCTGCTACAGAGGAAGTCAAGACTAAGGCTTCTGTCTTCCACGAACAATTGAAGGAGAAGGCCGATATTGGTCAATACTCTGGTGATGCCATTGCCTCATTCACAGATATCTTATTTCTTACGCCTCGTGGCCGTTTCGATATCGACTTGTATTCCACATCTTTGAGACTGAGGGGTAAGACATACGATCACAAGATTCAATACCGTCAGATTGAACGTATCTTCTCTCTTCCGAAGCCAGATGATATCCACCATTTGATGGTTATCCAAATCAACCCACCTTTGAGACAAGGTCAAACACCATACCCGTTCTTGGTTCTTCAACTTGTCAAGGACGAAGAGCTGGAATTGGAGATCAATTTGACCGAAGAGGAGTTTAAGAACAAATACGAAGGACGTTTGCATAAGAAGTATGACCAACAGACCCACCTCGTTCTCAGTCACGTCTTTAGAGGTTTGACAGAACGTCGTATCATTGTCCCAGGATCATTCTCTACTTCTAAGAACCAAGCCGCTCTGGCCTGTTCCCTAAAGGTGAACGAAGGTTACTTGTACTTGTTGGAGAAGTGTTTCCTCTTCCTGCCAAAGCCAACAGTTTATATCCCATACGCTGACGTGGCCCATGTTGACGTTTCCCGTGCTGAGAACTTGGGTTCGAACAGAACGTTCGATTTGGAAGTGCATCTGCGTTCCGGTGTTTCACATAACTTTGCCAATATCACCAAGGAAGACCAAAATGCCATCATTTCATTCTTGAAGGAGAAGCAAGTGAGAGTCAAGAACGAAGAGGCTGAGCAGAAGGCTAGAATCGCCGCTTTGGCCAACAACAGTGATAGTGATGACGGTGATATCAACATGGGCTCTGCCGATGAAGATGAATCCCCAGATGAAGACTTTGCCGATTCCGGTTCTGATGACGATGACGTTGCTGAGGAGTTTGATTCCGATGCTGAGATGAGTGACAGTGGTGATGATGAACCACCTACTAAGAAGGCAAAGGTCTAATCTCTATGTGTTTCTTCCTCCGGTTAATGTGTATTTTGAATGTTTAGATTGTCGATTTGTTGTCATTTCATGATGTAGGAACGCGGTGTCTATATAAAAGGTAAACAAACGCGTTTCTTCCTTTCACCTCAAACCAGCATGGTACAAAACAAAGCAGTTGAAGATGTCCACCGATCACAACAACTCGATTGTTTCACAGCCGATGGGGACAGCAGGCACAGCCGCTACGACAAACACCTCTCCTGCCACTTCCCCGGTTTCACAGAGATTAGCCGCCGACACTCAGCAGGGTGGCAAGGCTAAGAAGGACTTCTTGCCAACTATAAAGTCAACTACGATCGTTGGCGAAGTGCAGAAGAACCATGTTGCTGAGAGCATCACGAAAGAGCCAACCCCCGTTGTCAATGCCCCAGTTGCCAAAGTCCCAGCTGCTGCTGAGAACAATCCACATCCACAGTTTGATGAGGTTCTTCGTACCAAACAGCTCGAGCTTGTCGCATGTCTCCGTGACATCTGTGCATCAAGCTCTACCGCCCCGTCACCTTCTTCTCTCAATCTCTCCAGCAAGTTCACATGGTCCGATGTGTTGGATGCCAGTGAGAAGATCTTCAATGAATACGCCGGTGTCATGGAGAACACCTCTCATGAACAGGAGATACTTCAAAGAAAAGTGTTGGCATGGCAAGAGAGTGCGTATTTACTTGATTTCACCATGGTTTCGGAGAGATTGGGCAATATGGAAGAGTGGAGTAAGAGTAAAGAGTTGTTTGTCAATTACACCAATAAGGAGTTGAAGAGAACTAGTGAGGTCATCGACGGTGCTATAACAAAGTTGAAGAAAGGCACCGGGAATTGATTATACCTGAGTGTTGCTATACTACTACATACTTATAATGCTATAAAATCACGGTTCATTACACATAACTATAAGATCTTCTCCTTTCTATGATCTCTCATTAGTTCAAGTCACTAGCCTCAACTTCACTCAACAACTTCCAAACCCTTTCATCTAACCATCTCACACTTCTCACCTTCCACCACAGATCTGCATCATCGCCGTTCCAACTCTCTGAAATTTCCACAACTGGATCATGTCTACTCTCGAAATTCTGAGTCTGGAGAATGACCCTTGGATCCTGAATCTTCTCTGGTCCTTTAAGGCGTTTCAAGTCGTCCCTGTACTGTTTCAACCTCATCTCCGATTGTCTTTGGTTGATGACGTATGGCTGTGGTGCTTCGTAATTGGCAATGAGTTGCTTAGCTGAATCGAGTTTCCATTTGAGTTCACCTTCAGAGATGGTGAACGTCTTACCACTGAGTTCACTGTACGAGGTAGAAGAATCTTGGTATTCGACACCCCATTGGTCATTGACAGCTGGGATGTCAAACCCAAAGAACATCGACATTGCATGTGCAAAGGAATCAACTGTGAGAAGTTCTGAAGGGAAAAAGATGCAATTGGCACGATGTTGTGCATAGTAATGAAGACGTTTCGAGTTTGTAGTCGCTTGGAGAAGATGATTGGAAATGACGTTGTGTTCATTCAATGCAATTAGATCCTTAGATGTGATCATTTTTTTATCCTCATGTTGAAGCACGGATGCTGCCGATAATGGATGTGGGACGGTGACAACGTTGAGTGTACGATGCTCAAGTTTGATTGTGTTTGTGATGACAATCTTCCATGACGCTTCAGGACATGGTAATTTGTGTGGTGTGATGAGATCACGTAGTGCTTTCTCTGATGCCTTGATTGTTTCAATATCCGAGTCTGCTGAAGGACGATCTGGTAATCTTGGAGCAATCTCTCTATCGAACAAGTTGATGAAATTCCTCGTTGGCAATGGGTATGGTGCATCTTCACATTTGATCAGTGCTTTGATCCCTTGTAATGCAGCCCTCGCAAAGTAATGGTCACCAACTGGCATGGGATCAACGATATTGAGAACGTCATACTTGGCCATTCTCCATGCTCTAATGTGTTTATCCAAAATGGATGGAACGGTGTCAACCACAGTCTTGACGTTATTTGTGTGGAGAAGCTTTCTCCAAACACCAACGCTGTAATCGGCAAAAATGGAGCCATATCCGGACGATTCCACAATGTTGAACTCCTTATTCCTTGAGATCAGTGCATCAACGAGTTCATCAACATGGGCTTTATCACTCAGCATCACTTGGAACTCATAGTCCGGGATCAACTGGAACTCCTTGATCTTCTCGGACTCAACTTGTAAGTTCTTGATCTTGGCAGTGGCTGGGAATATGGTGTAATCAACATAGAGAGAACCTTTCCCCGTGACATCTGGTTGTTGAGACATTCTATAAGACCACGCAAGCAACTTCAAGTAGTTCTCGTTGATGACGTCGTTCTTACCGAAAAGCACACGGTTATCTGCCATCTCTTTCATCTTTCTGTTGGCAACGGCATCGTTATAATGGAGGATGTTGACGCTAAACCCGAGGGATTGGTATAGAAGAGCCCATTTCCTAAGCAACCCCCTATGGAATTTTTGCTCGTGTAATGAGAGCCTGCGGATCCTGTCATCGTTGAAGAACGTATAGACAAAGCCTTTACTGTCTGGATTATGCTCTAGCCGTGTCTTCAACTCGTCATCACCGAATATCGGGGTAACCTCCTGAAGCAAAGACGCATACTTATCAGCAGTACCCTGTGGCTGTGCCCTGTCTCTGTTATACGTCAAAGGGTTATAGGTGTCGGTGAAAGGGTCTGTCACTGGGATGAAGACATAGCACAACAGCGCCAAAATGGATATAATTAAAACTGAAAGCAGTAGCGTGCGCCTCGAGCGGTGAGCAGTGCTGATGGGTACCATCTGTCTGTGGGCTGATCCGATGTGTCCGTTTGGGAAGAGTTTTTGCCTGAGCGATGGACACACAGTGGAAATTGATGGAAGACTAAAAAAAGAGAAAATGTGGAGAAAAGTTGGTTTCACCGGTGTTTATAAGCTGTGAGAAGTCCTTTTGGCGTTGGCCAGGAGAATCATTTAAGGGGAAAAAGTTCCAGCCAAACCTCTCTTGTCAACTTCTCCGGGGTCGCGGATCCCCCCCCAAAGTGGACAAACCGTTTTGATCAATTGGAATAACATTGAAGCTGGAGGAGAAGATGAGTAAAGAGGATTCACCGATGAAGACGATAAGTAAAGCACCGTACTTAGTGGTGACATCGCTGGGCAATCCGGAGCCAAAGTTCAGCAGGACACGTCATTCCGTTGGCCACGAGCTTCTCAATAGCCTCAAAATCGACCAGTGGAAACACACAAGGACGCTACCCAAGGGAGTACTCACAGGTGTGTGTCCTCAATATAACAACGTGTTATTCTTGAAGTCGGAGTCGTACATGAACATCTCGGGCACTGTGGTGGCCCCAGCGTGGAAGATGATCCAACGGGTAATGTCCCCACACGTTGGCGACGTGAGGTTCCTATGTGTCCACGATGAGTTATCACGTGCTATAGGGAAACATCAGATTAGATACGGCAATGTCTCTTCACGGGGGCATAACGGACTACGAAGCCTTGTTGACTCGTTTGGGAACGATTTCTACAGATTTGGTGTTGGCATTGGTCGTCCAGATGACAAGCAAGACGTTGCAGATTATGTTTTGAGTAAGATGGGTGAGAATGAATGGCAAGAGATCCAATGGGGTGTTACTGCCGAATTTGAGAACGTCATCGAGACTTTAAGGACGGCACGTAACGTGCAAATCAAGAACGGTAAACTAACTGGACAGTGATGATAGACAAGTCATTACACAATAGCATTAATCAAAAGCATTTTCTATTGTACATTATAAAGTTCGTAGCAAAGCGACCATTAGCATCAGCAGTTCACCAATAGTCACAGATTTTATCGTTAAAAGACACACATCTCTTATTTCTTTTTTTCCTTCCCCTTTCATCTTTTTGTAATCACTGCGCATCAACAACCTTGTTATCCTCATCAACCTGCCTTATGTACAGCACGTTATTGCATCTGATGAAGAGATCATTGCCCAACTTTGTCGATTGACCATCACAGATCTCCTCCGGATCTGAAAGGGAGACGTTGAAGTAATTGTCGGTGGCTGCGAGGATTCCTTTATAACTGGTGTTGTTGAACTTGAGCTTGACAACGACGGGTTTTCCGACAAGCTCGTTTATAAATGGCTTCGGATTGACGATATTGAGGGACATGTTTTTTGCTGCGTTTGTTGATAAAGAGGCTTCTGTTCGTCACACTTTATGTTTTGTAGTTTGTTCATGTTTTGTTAGTGTTGATGGAAAAATTTCGCGGAAGCTGGGCCGACGGCATACCGCCGGCCTCCCTTTTTTGGCGATGTCTTTGTTGGGAAACGAGTCCGGGGATCTTCTTTCATTATGAAAGGTGGGCAATGGATTTACCGTTGGAAATATGTTTACAAGTCATCGCAAGTTCGTTCTTATGAGATGGTAGGAGACACTCATCAGCTTACCGGAAGTTGTTCCATTCGGCTCATTTTGTCCAGCTTCCCGACCGGCTCCTTTTATCAAGGGAAAATCGCTCTAGTACTTTTTAAATGGCAGCTTTCTGCGCCAATTGTCGTAGTCTCTTGGAGTTTATACACATAATATGAAACCCATACACAGAAATATGTCCAAAAAGCAGCCCTTCACCTTTACCGTGGATGATTACCTCGATCCATACATACCTCGCTCCATTGTTCCTCGCTTACCTCAACCACTACGACGCTTCGCAGGAGGTCACAATCCCACACCGGTTCCGGACTATATCATCTGGATCGACGTCTTTGTATCCAGCTTCTGTGCTATCCTTCTCATAGAAGGAATATTCATGAATGCTCCAGTTTTTGAACAACACCATGCACCAACGGTCTTCGCTTCATACGGAGCCACTGCAGTACTCGCTTTCAACACATGTGAAACCACATTTGCACAACCGAGAAACATCCTATTCGGACACATCATCGCTGCAGTTATCGGGGTGTGCTTTCAGAAACTGTTTGGATTATCTCAAGTTGGACGAGATCATTACTACATCGCCGGTGCTTTATCAGTGGGGATCTCAAGTGTCGCTATGCTCATCACAAACACGATCCATCCACCTAGTGGTGCCTCTGCATTGATCCCAATCGTTGATAGCCGTATCAGACTCATGGGATGGTGGTATATCCCTGTACACATCATTTGTTCGTGTTTGATGATAGTGTTGGCATGTTTGGTGAATAACGTTTTCAGGAAGTACCCTACGCATTGGTGGACAGAATATACCCCACCAGAGCAACCAGGAAGTGAATCTGTGGTGTCCTCTAGCACAGAGCAGAAACTCACCGATGACTTTAGTGATCAAGATGTGAAAATAGTGATCTCGGGTACTACGTTAGTGATACCCGATGGGGTAGAACTGCAAGATAGCGAGTTGGAGTTGCTGCAAAAAATACATAACAGGATGAGTGAGGTATAACGCTTAATGAATGAAATGATCACTGACAATTACATCACCAAAACTCCAACTAATACCAT
The DNA here is from genome assembly GCA_030557155.1 of Petasospora amylophila. Taxonomy (NCBI): domain Eukaryota; kingdom Fungi; phylum Ascomycota; class Saccharomycetes; order Phaffomycetales; family Wickerhamomycetaceae; genus Petasospora; species Petasospora amylophila. The sequence goes on along the minus strand of JAKTVK010000220.1, from coordinate 18,541 downwards.
TAGACATGTGGATTACGTAATCATCCATAAACGGCACAGGGCTCCTAACAAATCGCGCAGTAGGAAAAAAAAATTCAGAGCGATGAGCTGAAGCTTCACAATAAAAACAATTTAAAACACCCAAAACCAGGAGTCATTACTATGGAGGAGATTGTTTTCTATTGCTCCGAAGGGTCTGCGGCAGACAAGCAAGGTGCGCTTTCCCTCGCGGTCGCCACCACACTGCACTCCCAAACGCAAACCGTCGCTTTCAGACAAGCAGCATGTCATAGAAACGGAGCTGTCATTACAGGAACGAGACCGGGAGATCGAGTCATTGTTGCTGCTAAAGGCAAAGCACTGGTGAATGTGTATAACTGGGGTAAAGAGTCCACGGATCAAAGAATTCCAGTGCCAGAACAACTAGCATGCCTAGCACTTTGTCCTAATGGTGCTGAGACTTATTCCGATGATGTTGTTGAAGACGATGATGATGGTAGTGAGACAAGATTGCCAAAGTTCAGATTACCGTATTTGCTCATTGGTGCAGGTGTTAGTGGTAAGTTGTACGTGTGGGAATTGAACTCAGGGTTGTTGTTGAACGTCAAAGAGGCCCATTACCAAATGCCTACCGTTATGAGAGTTTCCAGTGATGGTTCATATCTCGTTACCGCTGGTAAGGATGCTCGTGTTTTGATTTGGAGAATTGCAGATCTTGTTGGATTCAGTAAAGATGATGATAAAATCGTGAAGCCTGTGCACGTGATCTCAGATCATACACTGGAAGTTACAGATTTACAACTGAGTAATAACGTTCACCAGGACTCAAAACTTTACACGGTATCGAAGGATTCTACCATCCGTGTCTACTCCACGCAAAACTTCCAACTTCTCACCACATTTGTTCTCAATGGTCATATCGAATCCCTCGTTGTTGACTCGGCAGATAGATCGCTTTATGTCGGTCTTGCAGATGGTCATATCCGTGTAATCAACATGTACGAAGCTAATCCGGCTACAAATGTGTTGGAGGCCCGTGGTGGTCATGGTAAAGTTGTTACATTACAACCGGATCATGAGTTGAAAGAGACAATAACGTATCATGCTGGCCAAGCCGTAACGCAGTTGGCATTATCATTAGATGGAAGTCTGATAGTTAGTGGTGATGATAAAGGTCGTGTTGCTGTCATTGACCTCGTTTCTAAACAGGTTGTTAAAGAGTTGAAACCTTTAACTGAGAAGATCGCTACCGTTCAAGTGTTTAACACGTTTGTTGAGAACTTTGGTGCTGTTCAGCCAGTGGAGAAGAACACAAGAGCCATTCCTTCTTTTAAAAGGGTCATCACCACGAATGAACCAAAAGAACAGGATGTTTCTTTCCAAATCAGTGCTGAAGAGGAAGAGAAACTGTTCGATATCGATGCCCATTTGGAAAGAGTAGCTACAGAGGCCATGTTCTTTGAAAACTTCACCAATGTTAACTCTGAGGTTGTCATGAGAGATTCAAGTTCACAAGATGGTGCAAAGCTCAAAGAGGTTCAGGACAAATTGGAGAAGGTTACCAAGGCCTATACCGATTTGAGAGCCATGTATGAAGAGCTTTACACTGAACACTCTTCCTTGTTGGAGAAACAGTGAAAAGATGGGTAATGATTTGCATATGATTAAAAAAGAGTTTTAGCATTGAATGTACACTACGCCATGTAATGGTTGGGGGGAATCGACGTCGATCCACCACTAGCATACCAATAAGAACCAAAAAAACGTAGCATTATTTATAAACCATTGGACTAGAACCACTAATGACTTCGGCTTGTGCCGATATATTTTTTTTTTCAAAAGTCTCAACCCCCTGGTGATCACCTCTTCCTTTCAGGTGAGAGTGCTCTGTTGAAACCTTTCTCTCTGTTCATGTACTGTCTGTATTTCGTAGCTTTGTTCTTCTTCGCCACTGCTGAGCCGACACCTTCGACGTGTTTGCCCTTTGTCGTCTCGAATGAACCAAATCCCATGAGTTTCATCATCATTTCCTGTTGGTTCATATCGTTTATGCTTTGTCCATCATCCTCATCTTCTTCTTCCTTCTCTCCATCTCTTTCTATGGGTCTCCCTCTTCCGTCTTCCTCGTCCACTTTCTTCACTTTAACGTCATCTCCGCTTGTTTTGGAAGGTGTGATGCACACACCTCTCTCTGTGGAACGTTCTCTGTACTCGTTATGCGTGGAGCGCGTGGGACTCTTATCGCCTCTTCTCCTAGTTCGGGAGTCCTTCTCCGCGTGTGCTGTCTCGGGTGCCATTCTCTCTGGCTCTCCAGTTGTCTGTATGAATTGGTTGATCTTCTGTCACTGGGACAACCAGTCAAACTTTGAATCAAAGGGAATGTATTAAAACAGGTATAATAAGACGCTTTCTCCCCTTCGAATCGGGGCGATGTGCTTGAAATTTTCGCGAAGTACCGCGCGGGGCTCCGTAACCATTGTCAGGATTTCGCGAAAACGGATGGAAATGGTAAGCGCCACAGCGATGGGCTCGGGGGGAAAAATTTATCAGTGGGTTTTTGACACAATTTGGCGAGATTTTAGCGTTTTAAGACAACGGATATTACGCAGTTGGTTGTTCAAAGCGATAGTCAAGATGGCCGACTCAGTGGAGAAGCTCACGAAAAAACAGAGAAAAGCCCTCGAGTTCAGAAAGGGCAAGAAGGAGAAGTCCGAGGACGATTCTGTGGAGAACAAGAAGAGGAAAAGAGATGACAGTACAAAAGAAGAGGAAGAGACCACAGAGACCACAGAGGACGAGCCAAAGAAGAAGAGAAAAACGAGAAGAGGTAAAAAGGGCAGAGGCTCGAACAGTGGTCCAAGATTCCTCCTGTTTGTTGGAAACCTCCCGTACGATATCACCGCTACAGAACTGGTAACACATTTTGCTGCTGCTTCTCCAGATAACATTCGAATTAGAACGGAGAAGGGAATTGCCTTCTTGGAGTTCAACTCAGATGGCTCCGACATCAAGAAGAGAATGGATGTCGCTTTGAAGATGCACCACTCCACGTTGAGACAGAGAAAGATCAACGTTGAGCTCACAGTTGGTGGTGGTGGTAATTCACAGAACAGATTGGAGAAGATCAAGGCCAAGAACGACAAGTTGGACGTTGAGAGAAAAGAGGAGATCCAAAAGAAGAAGAACGAGAAGATCAAGAAGAACGAAAAGCAGTTGATCGATACCTCCGGTATGCATCCGGCAAGAGCTGCAGCTATGGCTAATAGAAGATGAGCCATCTATTTATGAAGTTAATCATGACTAATAATGAATCAATGTTTGTAGTTAACCCTATAGGTATATGGAACAAGACTTATTTATGTACAAGTAGAACTAAACAAATAACCGGGAACCCCATAAAAACTAAAACCATTAAATAAGATCAAATCAGATCCGGACCAAGTCCGGAATTAGAGCCACCAAACATAGAACGAGCAACTTGCATGGCCAAGTCCTGTTCACTCAACTCCTCACTCAAATCGATTCCAGACGGAGTAGGCTTATCACCGTATCCGAGACCAAGACTGAGACCAAATGGATCCTCTGTAGCAGCAGCCTTGTTAGATCCATCACTTGCATCCGTTCTAGGTGAAACCTCATCCGAATTTGAACCACCATTCTCAGTGCTGATACTTCCAAAAGTGAATGGACCTGAACTTAAAATGTTGTTGAAATCTTCAAAAGTGCCACCAAATGAAGCCATGTTATCATAGAATGGTTCTCCAAAGTCCTGGAATCTATCAAAGTCCGGAACGAGGTAGTCAAATTTGGATTGATTACTAGCATCAATAAGCTGTTGAAACACCTCACCAGCTTCTTGGTTCATACTGTTGGCATTAGCAGTGGCCTCCAGTCCTTCTTTGAACAAGATTGGAGATCCCGTATCATTTTGTGCCATTGAAACTTTTTGATGCAACTCTTCAAACTTACCAGGATATTGGGTCTCAATGTAATCTTCAAATGTCTTATTGATGAACACCAATCTCCAACAGGAGAAATATCTGTTTGATAACTTGGAACAAAATTGGACAAGCTCCATCAAACGGATGATACCTTGGTCAGAGATGGATAACGTCTCGTCAATTGGAGTCAACCAACTGTCAAGACCTTGAGAGTCTGCCAATGAGAAGGCATTGACAATTTTTTGTAAGTTGAACATACCAGACAAATCACGGAAACATAACGATACAACCTGTTGTAAACATCTCTTAGCAATATCGAAAACTGTGGAAGATAAAAAAATCTCGAAATTCATCAATTGCATAAATCTCTGTGGGTCCTGGGAATATTTATGAACACATCTGAACAAAATGAAACAAGACTCCGTGGCCTTGACCATATACTTCTGTTGTGATAAGATTTCAGAACTATCACATGTCAACATCAAGATGTAGTTGTAAATGGAGTACAAGTTGTACAAAGTGAGCTTGAATGAAAGTTCTTTGACCTTCATGATTCTAGACAGGAAGGACTCCGTTGGATTCATCAATTGGGTCAATTCAGAGATGGAACGGTACTTCAACAATAAGTATTCGACATCTCTTAAACTCTTCTCAAAATCGGATCTCTTTGGATGATTGGTAATCTTTTGAGATGAAGAAATCAAAGATCTCATCATTAGCGTGACTTCATTGAGCTTAACCAAACCTTCAATACAGTTTTTCTCCATTGCACTATCCGATGAGGATATAGTTGGCAACTCTGTGTCATATTCGTCATCGATGAGTAAAGGACAACCAAAATTCAAAGCCTGAGAAGCATCGAGGAACATCAATTGCACCCAAATTTTCCTCCAAATGTTAGCAGTGGCATGGTCTTTAACAGCACTGAATCTCGAGGGGTCACGATGAAGACCGTGCATTTTAGCCATTTGCACAATTAACGCAAGGAAAATGGTAGAATCTGAACTTTCATCACCGTCTTCTGGGGCATACAATCTGTACAGTCTCAAGATGAGTAAAGCTTGGATGTGTTTCAAAGTTGGTTTTCTCAAAGCAGATGCATTGGCAATACACGCCTTGGCATATTCGATATAGCTTGGTGGGATTTGAACGTTTGATTCGATGATTGTGGTGATGACATGGTTATGAACGTGGTCTGTTCTGTTCATTGGCAGTGTTAAGAAGGCAAATCTCAACACTGAGAGCATCGTGGCAACGGTAACCAATTGAGCCACCGAGGTGACCACAAGGACGGCCTTACCAGCAGGCGTTCCGGACACCAGGGACTCAATGTTCTTTCTGAAGGCATCTTCATCGAGAAATGGCACAAACGCATACGCCTCTGCAAAGAAATGGTCAACGAGCGCCATGAGGATGTGTTTATCCGGGAGGATGTCGTTGATGTCTTGCACGAGTTGCTCGTGGTTCTTGGAAAGCTGTGCCTCGAACACCGACGCGTGTGTGTTTGGTGCAAGCCCGCCACAGCCGTGGTCTGCCAATGGCATGATCCCTTGGTCGTACAAGAAGTACTTCTCCAAGTTGATGCCCCATGCCTGGGCGTTCAAGAACCGCTTGAAGATGTTGCTGAGCACCGGGTCTTGCGACACCACAGCCATGTAACTCGAGCTTCCGTAGTGTGCCATCTTGTTCTCTTTCAACATGAGCAGGTCGAAGCTCTCCGTGAGTCCAATCACGGGGTCGTCTCCTATGTCGTCTGGGAGGATGAGTCCCGTGTTCTCCTGGCTGTTCTTCTTGTTGAGCAGCGTCTTGAGCTCGTTGTTCTGGTGTTGCAACTGGAACACCTGTTCCTTGAGTCTCTGCACCTCGTTATCGGCTGCCCAAGGCTGGTCTTCGTAATGACACAGATGGGTGGTCTTGTTCTTTATACACGAGAGACAGTGCGGTCTCTGCTTATCACACTTGATCTTACGGCGACGGCACACCGTGCACACCGTGGGCACCCTGTAACGGGTCTTCTTGTTCTTGGGGTCGTAATCGTACGCTTCCATTGTTTGTCACTTCTCTCGGTGGCAAATGTTTAGCAAAACAAGGCGATGAGTATTAAAAATGTGGAGTAGCAACAACAAATCAAAGGCTTGCTGTCTCTGGTGATGGAAAGAGAGAGAAAAAGGCCAAGTTGTAAATAGCCCCGCTGATATCAATTGGGTAATTTTTAATGGAAATGGAGATGTTTGAAGGGTCTTCTTCCCCCTCTGGGTGGCGTTTCCTCTCTTATGTTTGAAGCTGTAAGAGAGAGGTCCCCCATCCCTACAGCGGTTTGACAGGCGGTTTTAAAGGCTTTAACCGTCCGCTTTAGGAAGTTTCGGCCGGAGCTATTCCGCGAACTCGTTTTATAAGCTTCGCGAATAAAACGTTTTCGCGCACAACGGTAGGCGCACGCTTCTATATGAAGCGAAGCATATGGAAACAAGGGAAAGCTTTTGTTACACCTTTAACATCAGAGCCAGAAAAAGCAATCCTTTTACCAGTCTGAAATACACAAAGACACCATGGCGATGCGTTCCAGAGATCTCACGTTGGACATCGATGCCAAACGCATCACGATCCAGACGTGGAGCTCAGACCCCGCAACTTACACCGTGGCCAACAAGCTCATCCGCACCACGCTCGATAACACCATCCAGGATCTTAAAGAGGTGATCAGCGAGAGGTCATATGCCGAAGGTGGCTTGCTCAACCCACTTGCACTTAAGCTCAGTTATAAGTTTGGTGAGTTGAGGAATTCCGATCCTTTGTGCAACGTTCTCGAGAATGAACTTGACACATCCATACCCGTCCGGATCAGAGTCGAGTTCGACAAGTCCAAATTGTTGGCTAAGGAGGTTAAACCGTGTCTTTTGAACGTCAACCTGAGAACTAGTAATGGCAAAGTGCTCAGACTCAGTGAAAGTATGCAAACCACTGTGCAATCTTTGAAATACACCCTCGTTGATGATTTACACCTTGTCAATGGACTCGATGACATTACAGGTTTAGAATTCAACGGTGGTATCGATGTCTGCCATGAACCGAACTCTACACTCGGTGATCTATTGCAATTGGACACAGTACCTTTTGGAGAACTCAATTTCTTTGTCACATTGGCTTCAGATATCAGAATCAAACTCGTCTCCCCCACGGAACGTATCCTCAGAAATTCCTTCATGAGTGTCAACCTCGACACGACGGTTTTCACCGTCAAGAAGTACATCCTTGATCAGTACACAGGCATGAACCCAAACGTCACCACAGATGATATCAAAGTGATCTATTTTGGAGCTATCTTGACAGATGACACAATGATTAGAAACATTTCGTCTCCTTCTACTTCATCGACACTGACGTTACACTTCGTGTTACAAGATTCTGAAAGCTCATCCAGTGGGTTTTGGAATGACTTGACAAATGGGAAGTTGTTTGAGTTTTATCCAAAGGAACCAAACCCATATTTCACCATTGAATCACAGAGAATTGAAAGATTGAGACAACAGTTCAAAGATAACGGTACCGCTGAAGAACCAACAACACGGGACCGTGCACAAGGTGTGTTTGTCCAACAGTATGAGCCACCGTCCACACAACAAGCACAGCTAAATGCAGATCCGACACAAAGAGAAGAACCGGAAGAAGATGAGGATCCATCGTTCAATGGTGGAGGAGACGATTTTTTAAGAAGCTTGTTTGGAATATCAGCACCACCTCACGTTGAGAGAACACCACCTCAAGTTGAGAGAACAGGTACAAGTTATGACGTTATTGAAGACGATGGAGAAGAATATCTCATTGACCAAAATGAAACAAGTGTCATCTACAGAGTCACACTTCAGACAGCGGATGGTCCACGTCAGGTTGAATTATCATCATCTCAGTGCATGATCAACGATACTATTCCAAATAAACCATATCTGATGGTGAATCTCGCTGGTTATGCTAAACTTAAACGACTTGGTATCCCAATTGAAGAACCAGAAATTGTAATTGACCAATCTCCAATTGAAAATCAACCCGCAACCAATCAAACTGCTGTTGCGGTACAACCACAACCACAACCACAAGAGCAACAGGCTGTCAACCAAGCTGACCCTCGGGTACAACAAGAGGCAATTGGAGTCCGTGGTGCTACGATCTGTTGGAGAATCATGCAATATTTTGCCGTGTATCGGTTTTTCCTTGCACCGTACCTGACAGGTTTCAATCATCATCTTGCTTTAGCAGCGTTGATCCTCCATGGTGTATACGTTGCAGGACTCTTCCCAGTCGTTGAGAATCTTCTCCATGGACACGGTATCAATGTCGATGACTACATCCCAGAAACTGCTCATCTCGAATCCTTGACAAGATCTACGATGGTACTCCTGCTACATTTTGCAAGACGTACAGACGGTGTGAGTGTGCCGATGAGAGCAGTGAGATCGTTGTGTGTTGATATCATTCTGTTGTTAACGAGCATCGTCCCTGGTCTACACGCATTGTTCCTACAGGCACATACAACGTTTCTTGCTGAGGAACGTGAAGCCGAAGTGGAGCGTTTGGCTAGGCTTGAACAGTTATTTGCCCCAGCAGAAGAACCGGTGGTGGACACCGAGGACATTGCCCCTCGCAATGAAGTCGCCACCGGTGCAAACACACACTATGAGAACTGAGATTGAATGGAATGCTATTTGTATGAATTAGTAGGTAGTAAGCTGGATGACGTAACCCCTTAATGCGGCCCCTACCAGGTTACGAAGCCCGGGCCGGCATTTGACGGGGGGATTCCAAAATGGCTACGTCGCACAGGAACGACAGACATAAATCAAAGTCCGATAAACACAACCGATAAAGGACACTGCTTGTTTTTGCAAACACAGTTCTTGCACTCAATCGGACAGCTTTTCTACTGTTTCCTCGACACTATGAGCTTGATCCTCACGACAGGCAAATTCCTGATAAAACGAGCTATCAGCGACGATGACGATGCCCCTGAAGTTACGATTCCCGATGACGGCGACTTGGAAGGGAGCAACCCGGTCACAGAAGAGATCTTCTCCTCGTGGGCTCTTTTCATCCTGATGCTGCTGTTGATCATGGCTCTGTGGTCCTCGTACTACTTGCAGCAACGAAGAATCCAGGCGGTCCATGAAACTGTGTTGTCCATCTTCTACGGTATGATCGTGGGTCTCATCATCAGAATCTCTCCGGGACATTACATCCAGGACACAGTCACATTCAACTCGTCGTACTTCTTCAACGTGCTCTTGCCACCGATCATCCTCAACAGTGGCTATGAACTGCATCAAACGAACTTCTTTAGAAACATTGGTACGATTCTTCTCTTCGCCATCCCAGGTACTTTTATCAGTGCTTGCGTTCTTGGGTTGATCTTGTACATCTGGACCTCCTTGGGATTGGAAAGTATCAACATCTCCTTCGTCGATGCGTTGTCCGTTGGTGCTACCCTTTCGGCTACAGACCCAGTCACCATTTTGTCCATCTTTAACGCTTATAAAGTTGATCCAAAGCTTTACACTGTGATCTTCGGTGAGTCCCTTCTCAATGATGCCATCTCCATTGTTATGTTTGAAACTTGTCAACAGTTTCATGATAGAGAAGCACACATTGGCTCTTTCTTTGAAGGTGTTGGTCTTTTCTTGATGACCTTCACGATCTCCCTTCTCATCGGGTTCGCCGTTGGTATCATCGTTGCTTTGATTTTGAAACACACCCATATCAGAAGATATCCACAGATTGAGAGTTGTATCGTCTTGCTCATTGCCTATGAGTCATACTTCTTCTCCAACGGTTGTCATATGTCCGGTATTGTCTCCTTATTGTTCTGTGGTATCACACTCAAGCACTACGCACACTACAACATGTCCAGAAGAACCCAAATCTCCACAAAATACATCTTCCAACTCCTTGCTAGATTGTCTGAGAACTTCATCTTTGTTTACCTCGGTTTGGCACTTTTCACCGAGGTTGAACTCGTTTACAAACCAATGCTTATCATCGTTACAACGATCTCCATTTGTCTTGCACGTTGGGCAGCTGTTTTCCCATTGTCAAGATTGCTCAATTGGATCAACAGACGTAAAGCTAGAAACCAGAGTGTTCCAGATGAAATCCCATACCAATATCAGATGATGATCTTCTGGGCTGGTTTGAGAGGTGCCGTTGGTGTCGCGTTGGCCATGGGTATCCAAGGTGAGTTCAAGTCCACTTTGCTTGCCACCGTGCTCGTTGTCGTTGTTCTGACAGTGATTATCTTTGGTGGTACCACCGCTGGTATGCTTGAAGTGTTGAATATCAAAACAGGCTGTGTCATGGATGATGAAAGTGATGATGAATTCGACATTGAAGCTCCAAAGACTTTGACAACGAATAACATCCTTGCTAACAGAAGAAACACCTCCACGGGTGGTGGTTTCAGTGACACTCTTCCAAGATCACGTACAAGTCCGAACATGGATCCACAACAGGCTGACTTGCTCAGAGACGATGACGTGGCAGATTTGGATGATCTCCCACCTTTGGTTCCAGGTCAGCCAACGGCTGCTGGTGGCCTTGTCAACACCGTTCAGGACATCTTGCACATTGACGATAGAGTGAAGTGGTTCCAGAACTTTGATGAAAGGGTTCTCAAGCCGGTGCTGCTCGATTCTGATCCTGCTAGCTCTTCGAGAAACAGCAGAGATGGTAATGTTTGATCAAATTAGGGAATGTATTTTATAGACAAGAACAAAACTACGTAACATATTTTGGCTAGGTAAATCATCTACGTAGAAATTGTACTGGACGGTAAAATCGTTGTCTTAAAAATCATTCAGCCTGGACTGAACCCTCATTCATAGCAGTCTCCAAAGTCCAATTCACCAAACGATACACATCAGGGGAAAGAGCAACATCCTTCAAAACAGAACTGTACTGAACGGTCACCTCAAAGAAAGCGTTCATAGAAAGTTCATGAAGCATAGTGATTAAATTGTCTTCCTCGGTATCAACAAGGTAGGATGGTGGATTCTGGACAAACTTACCACAAGCAGAAACGGACTTCTCCAAAATCTCCAAGATATCAGTTATCGTTGAAGAAACAGTACCTTTCTTATCCTCATTATAAGCATGTGTACCGATAAGGGAAACGGCAATGATAGCATTACCAATGATAACTGGAGTTGGGCAAAGATATTCAGCCTCACGCACTGTGGTAAATCTGAACGGCATACCAAAACCTGATATCACAAACTTCTTATAATACTCTTGAGCCAAAGCGACAGTCTCCTTGACGTTCTTCACAATCAATGGGATGATATTTGAATCAAGGAAAGTTGTTTCCGTGACAGGTGTAATTGGTACGTTCTTGAACATCTCATCTTCTCTGCGCTGGGAGTCATTGTAATGATACTCACGGCCAAAGATGGATTGATCTCTAGAATCGGTTTTACGTTCAACGATTGGAGTTGGTGGTGCCTCTGTAATTGAACGGAGGATGTTGGCATTGTTCGTCTTGATGACTTTCTCGCACTCAACGAGAATCTCACCCCAAATGTATTCCCTTCTGTTGTTTCTATTGTAAATCGCCACTCTGCGCTCACTGTCATCAATTTTGGCAATGTATGCAAGTTCTTGGAATGCAGTCAACTTGGTGAAGAGTTTCTCGGATTTGAGACCGGTGAGAAGTGTACCAAGTGGATCGGTGGATAACTCGGACAACGTGTGGCCACGATGGAGACAACCAATTGACATGTATGCGTTGAAAGCGGTGTTCACAAGTTCCCAAGAGTTGAAAAGCACAAACACCGAGATTCCAAGTTTGATGAGCAACCCAATTGAGATGCCCAATGCTGGATAACTCTCATTGAGTGAGTATACCCATCCAAGTGTCATGAAGACAACGTCGTACAGTGAGAACCGGATGAAAAGGTAGAGGAACGGCGCGCTTGTGATGGCAAGAGTCGTGTAAACGATGGAGTTGGATACCATCTTAGGTAGTTTGGACATTATTGTGCTTTTTGGATGGGCGTGGAAAGTTCCATAGGTGAATACCAACCTGTCTCTGTCAAACACTGAGTGTTGGATGGAGTAAACCACAGCGACGAAGACCGCAAAGTAGTAGTAGAAGACAAACTGGTCGTTCAATGGTGGGTATTGGTGTTTTTTAGGGATGGCCTTGATGGAAAGACCGAATTGTGATTGAAGTGTGGAGAAATAGATGATTGATGACGTTATGTATAAGACCAACGTGAGGGCAAACTTTCTGTTGAACAGCTGGCCAATCACCTGGCTTGCAAGGGTCTTATAACCGAGGAAGTCGACATGGAGGTTGTTTTTCCTGAGACATGCCAAGAGGAAGAATCCAACAAAGTGTGGGAAGGCCCAAAGGGGTAGTATTGTGGACCACCATGACTTGTCAGATCTGATCGATGTCGCCAGCGTCAAAGCCCACGCTGTAATCATGAGAAAACGCGCCAGCTTGGAGAAACGCGTCGAGCATATGTCACCGAAGATCGAGTGGTAATGATAGGCTGAGTTCGCCGTGTTCGAGGCCCTCAATGTGTAGGAACTCATCGTTGTTGTGTTATATTGCGTGTGCTTCACGCCAAAGAAGGGAGCAATGAGATGATCTGTGGGTAGTTTTTAACTGTTCAAAAAGACAGTATAGTAAATCCAGTTGATCTCTATTCAAATCAACGGCGATAAAGTGCCAAAAACACAATGAAAGTGGTCAAATTGTGGTAAAATCCATAAACTTCCTCGCTTTGTTTACCCTTCGCTTCTCCAAAAATTTTGGCTTTCGAGAGAAGTTTCGCGAACTTTCGGTACGCGCCACACCGCTCCCGAAGGGTTTGTTGAAAAATTGGGAACTTATATGAGGAGCCCTTTTTATACTTCTTTTGTTCGATTACCTCATAATGTTCTGCAGAAGATTGCCTGTACAGCTTGCACAGAGGGCCCTTTACTCCACGAGGGCCATCCCACAGCCTACAAAGGAGATCCCGGACGTGAAGACCTTCCTCACGAGGATTGGCCGTAACAGCGTGGAGCACGAGGACAAATTCACCGAATGGAAAGAACTCTTCGAGGCTGACCGTCAGGTGCTGAAGGAGAAGGGTATCGACACCAACGAGAGAAGATACATCCTGTCGCAGGTGGAGAAGTTCAGACAAGGCCAAGAGATCAGAGAGTACAAACCGGGTAAGAAGTCATTCTACGGTGGTGAAAGAAAGAGAAAAGAGAGAACCGCAAAGTTGAATGCTCAGAAGAGAGCCGAGAGATATGCTCATGAAGATGCACACTGAAGTGAGTTGTTGCTACGCTGTATATATTTGTAATGTCGTTGATGAACATAGAAAAGTCATGTACTGATCTTGTAAGTAGAACTTGTAATCGTCTAAAATAAATAACCTCCACAGGTGGGTATAACATCATCAAATGGTCATCTCCTCACCTGTGTATTTTTGATACTCGAGTCTCAACCATTCGCATTCTTTCAACATCTCCTCTTTAGTCCTTGGATGTCTCTCAGAATCCGGTTTGACGGTATAACTCTGATCCTGTTTCAACGCCTTCCTCTCGTAAAAATCATCCAAGCTCTTTTCAACATCAAACTCCCGTGAATCCATCATCTCATATATTTTGTCGCCCATGTTATTGGCTTTATGTCTTGGAATGATATGTGTGTGGAGGTGTGGGATCGACTGACCTGCTTCTGGACCGTCTTGAATTGCAATGTTCAATGAATCCGCGGAATAAACGTGTTCGATGAACTTGTGTACTTTCTGTATAGATGTCATATAATCAATACTCTCTTCATCTGTCAACTCCTTGAGACGCTGAACATGTCTTAAGGGAACTATAAGCACCTGTGGAAAGTTAGTAAATGCTCTTAAGCAAATGTGATGATTAACATACATGGCCTGGGACAATCGGCTTCAAATTCACCAAGGCATAAGTGTATTTTGATTTCTTTCTCAAAGGTTAGTGTCTCTAAAATTGGATCAATCTTCCTGATTCACACTCACATAGAAAACCTGGCTAGATGTTAGTAACTCTCTTGATGAACTGACAAAGCACACATACTTGATCATTGACCACAAACTTTGAGAAATGTATAGCTCTCTGTGTCATTCTGTTCATTTGGAATTATAAAGCTTTCAAACAACAACCATGAATATAACAATATAACCGGAAAGACCAAGGAAGAGTACTTCAAATAACTGCCATTGGCCCCACTCCATGCTCCATGCGCCGCGCGCGCACTACCGACAATTCGCGAAGCTCTAGTATATTAACCCAACACGGAAATTATCCGTTTCGGGAAGTCGAAGCGGAACAACCCCAATGGGGAAAAACTGGCGTATCAGAGCGCGGGATCAAACGCGTTATTAATTTTCCACGGGCTTCGACGGTTGCAACCTGTGATTCTAGGTAAAAAAAGGGCAAAATAAAGCAGACTAATAGGTCAATTGAGCTACAAGAGTTGTAAAAGTCATCAAAGTATTCGATTAGGTTTGTAAGAAACAACTAAAATAGCCATCTAGGCCAGTTTCCCTTTTTTTTTATAAATCTATCTCGTGAAAAAGTGTAGGAATTGAAGGAACTTAGTTGTTAGCCTTACCGAAGTACTCCTTGGAAGCATCAACCTCTGGCTTGATGGTCAAGGAACCTGGAGTCCAGTTACATGGCAAAACCTCACCGTGCTCCTCGGTCCACTGGAAGGCCTCAAGCAATCTGTAGGTCTCCTCAACGTTTCTACCAACTGGCAAATCGTTGATGGTGGACTGTCTAACGTTACCCTTAGGGTCAATGATGAAGATACCTCTGAGAGCGACACCCTCCTCCTCAATCAAGACACCGTAGTCCTTGGAAAGAGAGTGGTTGGTGTCGGCAACGAGTGGGATGTCGACTGGACCGAGACCACCATCCTTTCTAGCAACGTTGGTCCAAGCGAGGAGAGAGTACTCAGAGTCGGTGGAGGCAAAGAGAACCTGGGCACCCTTCTCGGAGAACTTCTTAGCAGCCTCAGAGTAAGCAATGATCTCAGTTGGGCAGACAAAAGTGAAAGCCAATGGGATGAAAGCAAGAACGACCCACTTACCCTGGGCAAGGTAGGTGTCGAGGGAGACCTCCTCGAACAAACCGTCAACGACGGCGGTCTTGGTGAACTTTGGAGCTGGCTTCTGGACTTGGGCGACCATTGTGAAAGATGTTAACTTTTGTGTGTGTACAGAAAGGGAAACCGGTGGTGGCAATAAACTGGAAAGATCGGGGGCGAGCCCTGTGGCTTTTATACGTGCGGGCGCGGGAGGCGCGAGGGGCGGAAGGGAAGGTCTGGACGAGCCCGCGCTGACAAAATAGGTCGCCAAGGGTGTGGATCTGAAGAGAGGCTTCTCTGTTCAATATTTGGTGGGTGGATTTATGAGTGGAATATATAGCTGCAAAGACATCTCTAATAGACGATAACAAAGAGTGCTTGAAGCATATCTAAAGGATCTTTAGTTTGGAAGCACATATTCCCCTCTTCGTATAACAGGGCGTACCCCTCTCCCCGTGTATAAGTAGGCCCACCTATGACTTACGATATTCCAGACGCGTTATCTTTTCTTTTTTTTTTTACATATTGATTTCTAATGATAAGTCAGACCATTTCTATACGTAATCGATAATATCCTATTCATCCAATATCACCCCTAAATTTCTGTGTAGTAATCACCTCGCGCGCTTCTGGCCTTTGATAAGCACCTTGATTTCGCGGGGGTTGGGAAGTATAGGACTGACATTTACGCACTGTATGCGTAATACTGGGAACCCCACACATTAGAGTCACGTGCACCATATTCCACATACATAACACCCATTGCTATTGCTATTGAATTCGCCTTAAGTCATTACTCTAGATATTGTTGAGCACTTGTTCGACCGATGGTGTCAGAACGGCTATGATTAAGGAAAGATATACCGTCCGCCAAACTAAATATGCCCGCGAACATCATGACCTACACACATCCCATTGTTCCTACCGTATTGAGAAACTAATTACAACGTCCAAATCGACCCCATTAATGCTTGATGCGAAACCTCAATTCGGGTTATGCTTGGAAGTCAGTGAAAATATAAAATGCCAAATTACAAGCGAGGGGTTGGCTTTTACGATGATGCATGCAACCATAGAAACATTAAAGTTCAAAGTCTTTCATGCGCCCTGACCGTTAGGGTATGTGACGATAGTCGGTACTCTTTTTGTATAATGTGGAATAGGATCAAGACGAGACTATTCAAAGAGTATGTGGATTTATCCCGTCTAGTGTTGCCATATAGTGCATGTTTCCGTCAGGATGCCCATCAATCTGTATGATGGACATTGGCTGAAGAGATTCAGACGAGACTGGATTCAAAGTTTACTGTAGCAGCTGGTTGCGTGAGGCTCTCAGGAACCATAAACCTCAAATTTCAGCTTACCTTTACTATGAGATCTTGCACGAGGTAACCTTCAAATGTACTGAGTTAACGTACATCTAAAACGGTCGCGACGTAAGACGTAAGCGAATGATCTAATTGCACACCATGAGAGCCATAACTCCCTTCGTCAGTCTCTAGGTAAGAAGAGGCATTACCACCTAAGACTGACAGTCAATTTCACCAGACTTTGAAATACTATGAACGCATCTGTGAGTCTGGTGATCAAGCTCGCTTCTACTCCGCCGCGGAATGCTGTATGCAGCGCCCAATTAAAAAGCGTGTGGCGGGGGTCCCAACGGTCACACCGCAACGAACGCGGGGGAGGCTAAAGTTAGGCTTGAAACAGGGTTTAGACAGTGCTGTTTTTCAAAACAATAGATTGGGTTTTGAAGCCCATACGTGTGAGATGGCAACTCTTTCAGAATATATCATTGAACTGGATCGCAAATCTCAAAGACTTCTTCGTACAGTGGTGGGATTCTGAGATGACCAATAGACGGCGCTCGAGCGAGCAGGAAAACGCCCGCCGCACGCAGCTTTGTTGGGCCGCCTCCGATCGGGGTGTGTCCCATGGTTTTAATGGTGAGATTTTTTGCTTTAAATCAATTGCCTGTGTGTTTTTCTCAACCTAATAACGTGTTATATACATCTCCAATTTTTGTCGTTGGTGTTGCGACAGCCAAGAAGCGGTACTTCCCCACACTCTGGGCTTTGGGGCTTGAAGCGCGCTTGAGATCTCGGTAATCCCCCTCTAAAACTTTTCGAAAAGACCCTGTAATCTTGCCGAGCTACCTGAATGGGCTACATATACCTGTCATTCAACGGCGTACTGCCCCCACTTTTGTCGAGAAAAGTGTACGAAACATAGTTCCCCTGAAATGGTGGCGAGACCGGTAAATGAGCCCAATTGGACTACTCACAACCCCTAGATCCCTACTTTCTAACTTAGCCCCTCAATGTATCCCCTAAAACAAACTTTTTTTCCATCTGTTTTGGAAGCTGAGAGGCGTCCAGGGTAACGAAAATTTCCCCTCATTAAGTTTGTCTCGGGCGTGGGCGGCGCATATGCGTCTCGGTGGGAAGTGGAAAGTTTCCTATTCTGTGCCTCCATCGGTGCCCATGCACTCTCGCAGACAAACCTATAAATACCGGTCCATCTGCTCCCACTAAACAATCCCTTGCATTACCATAGATACCTTCTTCTCTATATACCCAAAAATGCTTTCCAAGTCCTTGATCCTTTCTGTTGCCGTTGCAGTCGCCTCTGCTGCCTCCGCCTCTGACCAGGCCACCCTCTCTGCCATCATCGGCGACATTGACTCCAACTTGAGTGACTACCTCGCCCAGATTTCTAACGGTAACTCTCCACCATCTGAGCTCTTGTCCCTCTACCAGAAGGTGCAGACTTACACTGACGATTCTTACACCACTTTGCTCTCAAACGTCGACATGGCTGATGTCTCCTCTTACATCACCGGTTTGCCATGGTACTCCACTCGTCTCTCTGCTGAGATTGCCTCTGCTGTTGCTGGTGCCGGTTCTTCCACCGCTGCCTCCTCCTCTTCTGCAGCTGCCTCTGCTTCTTCTTCAGCTTCCACTGATGAGTCCTCCTCCTCATCCTCCTCCGCTAAGAAGTCTGGTTCTTCCTCGGCTGCTGCCTCTTCCTCAGCTGCTGAGTCCTCTTCTGCTTCTGCTTCTGCTTCTTCTACTGAGTCCAAGTCTTCTTCCAAGGCTTCTTCTGCCTCTTCTTCTGCTACTGCTTCTTCCTCTGCTTCTGCTTCTAAGAGCTCCTCCGCCGCTGCTTCTTCCTCTACAGCTGCTTCTTCCTCCACTTCTGCCGGTGCGGCCGCTGGTTACGCCGTCCCAATTGCCTTCGCCTTGGCTGCTCCACTTGCCTTGTTGTAAGCAATGCACTTCTACTTTTGATGACCTAGATTTAATACAAGATCTCATGTTTACTGTTCTATTAATATAAATAAATTCAACAAATCTGAGAGAGAGAAATGATCTTTTCATGCAACTCCGATAAGGATTGGTGGCGCGAACTGCGGTCACCACTGGCAAAAATCGTGTTTTCGCACCTCTGGTAGTTTTTTCAAAAAGATTTTGGGGATTCCCAAAAATCTTCAAAATCTTCAAAATCTTCA
>JAKTVK010000219.1:0-65893 GCA_030557155.1 Petasospora amylophila | reverse complement strand
CCCTCCCCTTAAAAAAAAGTGTTAGCACTCATAATGACTACTTGGTGTCTTTGAAACCATTTTGCTATGCCAAAACATAGCTTCTGTACATTTAACCTAATTAATATCGATCTACATTAAAGGATTAGTGCTGCCGATCAATGTAGGAGATCTGCAGCGCCTATATACTGATCAACAATATCCACCTCATTGTTTCTTATTAGGGTAATAGGCATCTGTTTCTCCCCCAGTCTAACTACTATGTGAAGGTTGTTATACCGGCAGATGGACCACTGATATATAAGAGACGTAGAATGCTTATGCGCCCTTGATCCTCTGGTATACTGAGTGTGCCCCTTGTACTGAAGAAGATCATTGTTCTCTGTGAACATCACAGTGTTGAATTCTTTTTTGCAAGAGATAGCATGGATACATCCTATTGGCCGGATATCATATATGGATAGAGAACATCGAATGCTGCATAGTTACATTTTGGGGAATTTGGCTGCCGTAAATAGAAGATGGGCTCGTAAATGATTTACGGGGTGCATCCGTGATCTGGACACATCCTTCTTCCGAGTACCTAATGTTGACACTTCTGGAAAGCTTAAATCATTCCGAGAAGGTGATGAACCCAATCTGAGAGCTGGATTTGCGAGACACATATAAAGAGCAGGGAGTCCGGCTTGTTTCAGTGCCGTCCCCTTGAATCATCAACCATCAACAAAGACAATGAAGTACACTGCAGTTGCCCTCGCTGTGTTGACGGTTGGTCCTCTTCTAGCAGCTGCTGAACCTCAGCCAGCTGCTGTTGCTCAACCGTTCAAACTCAAGAAGCCATGGCCAAAGAGACCAAAGAAGTCAACCGCTGTGGGGACTACCACGTCGGCTCCATATGATTCTAATACATCAGCACCGCAGTTGAACAGCACTTCTCAAGACATAACCACAACCGTGTTCAGTACTACTTTCAGCACCACGACTATTACTCCTGGTAACTCCACACTTGTCTCATCAAGCACTCCAGTGTCGTCAGAGGAGCTGTCTACATCCACCTTCTACATTACAACTACTAGCACATACATACCTCCAACCAACTTCACCAGCTCTGCCTTCACTAAGACTAAGACAAAATCAAAATGGCCTCCAAAGACATCCGAGATTGATATCACCACTACGAAGTATGTTAATGTCACTTCCACCACTGAACTGACAGAAACAGAGACTGAGTCCACCATTACTGATATTGTGACGTCTACAGAGACTGAAAGTGAAACTGTCACCTCTGAAATTGAGTCCACACTCACAGAGATTGTTACCTCAACTGAGACCGAGTGTGAGACTGAGAGTGAATCGACCGGTAGCGAGACCGTTACATCAACTGAGACCGAGTGTGAAACTGAAAGTGAATCAACAGTCACAGAAACTGCTACGTCTATATCTAGTGAGAGCACTATTACTGAAACGGTGACCACTGAGACTGAGACAGAGTGTGAATCGACTATTACTGAAACAGTGGCCACTGAGACTGAGACTGAGAGTGAATCCACCTCCACCGAGACCACTATATCTACGGGCACTGAGACTGAGAGTGAATCCACACTCACCGAAACTGTCATATCAACGGGTACTGAGACTGAAAGTGAATCTAATCTGAGTGAGACTGCCACATCTACCGAACCCGAATCTGAGACGGAGACCGAGACGCTTACATCTCTCACAACTTCAAACGAGGAGAAAACGACTGGTCTCTTCACTTCAACCTCTCAGCCATTCAACTCTAGTATTGAGTCTACTACTGAGCCTACTGCTGAGCCTACTACTGAGCTGCTGAGTACCTCCACTTTCACCACTGAGTCCTTCACTACCACCACTGCTACCATCACCAGTTGCAGTGAGGATGAGTGTGTCTCCACCATTGCTCCCACCACTGAAGTACCAGCTGTCACTCCAGAGACTTCAGAAGAGCTCTTGAGCACTGAGACTGTAACACTTGACATCACATCCACCCTTAGTGCCCCTTACCCCCTTACCAACACCACTACTGCTCATTGGGGAAACAGCACCACTATCAACGTCTCTAGTACCTTGTTACCACCAGCTACTAGTAATGCCACTACAGGAGTTACCACCACCACCACCAGTGCCATTCCACCCGTTGGAAACAACACCACAGCCACTGGTACCGAATCAGACATTACCATCACCACCATCGAGGCTCTCACCAGCACTATCCAATCTTCAACTATCACCACCCCAGCCGTGACCACTTTCTCCGGTGCTGGTGCTTACCAGACAGTTGCTGGTGCACTTGTTGGTGCTGCTGTTATCATTCCGTTCCTGTTTTGATTTCGAATGTTTATAACAGCGCGTCTTTGTTGTTTATGCTCCGATGGTTATCTGAGAGTGCATTAATCCTTCATAGGTTTTTCTAATGTTGCACTTTCTCCGGAGTTTACCTAATATACATTACTTTCTAAATCATCGTTCACTGAATAGTCATTATCTAATTAATGTGAGTGTTTCAATGTTCTGGATGAAGGAGCTCTTTGTTGACTTGTTCTTCAATCCATCTAAAACCACGTGCTCATTAACCTTCTTGGATCCATAAAGCAACTTGGCCTCAATAGAGTGGGGCTTGCACCCCTTCAGGATGGATTCTTCATCGAATGTCATCTTCACAGTAGCTTTGTACTTGGAAGTTTTGTTGAACTCCAACAACTCAACAACAACACAATCAGATATGTTGATCTCAGTTGGACAGAGAAGACTGATACCAAACAAGTCTGACTCCAAAGCTGACAACGACCTGTAAAGCGTTTCAATTCCCTGGATCAACATCGGTGTCTCTTGAGATGAATTGAGATTGATATACTGCTCTAAGAACGTCTTCTTCATTGCGGAAAGGCCATCTGGCAATGTAACAGTCGCTTCACCATCTTTCAGCAGATCGAAAGACACCAACACTTTAGACTCTTCCAGCACAAGAGTGACATTAGAGCCCTTCAGTGATTGGATGTCCATACCTGAAGCCTGTTGAAGGGTCTCAAGCGCCCTGAGTTCCGTGTTCAATCTAAGCATTGGATCTTGGCTCTGTCTCTTTACAAATATCTCCATTTCTTCAATCTCATGTTCAAGGGTAGTGGCGTCGGCATCATCGCCGTTGAAAGTTTCTAGCTCTTCTTCAACCGACTTGAGAGCATCATGTTGTTCCTTCAAAGCCAAAAGTGAGGACAAGACATTGCCACGAAGATCAATCAATGCATCCACATCTGGCAATTCAAGTGCCTCCTTCTGTTTTTCAAGAGATGAGATCTCATTCATGGTAGCATCATAATCATCAGTGACACTTCTTTCAATTTCATCAATCGCATTCGAACGATCAACCAAAAGTTTGTTATCGGCCTTTATGGTATCCAAATTAGTTTCAAGTCTGATCTGAAGCTCATCAAGAAGCTTCTCACGCCAACTTGACCAAGCCTTCTCAGACTCATAATCTGAATACTGCTTCATCCTTATCAGAGCATCACTCATCTTTTTCTGTTGAACAATACTAGTGGTCTCGTAGTAATCACGCACCATTCTTGGGTTTTCCTCTGCAAATTCGGAATCAAGGTTTTGGAACAGTCCTTTCAATTCCTTCATGTTCTTTTGTAATTCGTCACAACTGAAGCTGTAGAGTTCTAACCATGGGATCTTGGTGTTCTTGGCGATAGCATAGTCCAAGTCTGAAAGTGTGTTTGCCTGAGGGATACTCTTGAATTCAACAGTGAAGTCCTCGTTGATGTTCAAGTCATCAAAGAACTCAATGGAAAGGTCATTCAAGAACTGGTCCAAGGATACAGGTTGATACTCCACTTCCTCAATATCTTCACCACTTTGTTCATGGGACGGGGCCAATGGAACTTTTTGACTGAGAGCAAAATCGACTTTACCACTGTTGATGATGGACTTTCTGATACCACTGTTGGATGATCTGAGTGGTGTGAAAGATGATTTCAGTTCATTTGAGGAGGCTATCTGTGAAGACAAGATGGACTCAGCAGGCTCGAACGGTACCAGGTTAGGTGGCTGTACCTCTAAGTTCTCAATTGAAAGCGTTCTTTGTTTCTTCTTCGGTGTTAACATGTTGATTCTTGCACGAAGGTCGTTTGTCTGTGAGTCTGATGCTGGACGTTTCTTTCTCTTGGATGACATTGGTGAACCCGTTTCAGACGTGTGTGATTTGCTTGCTTTCAGTGGTGTCAGCTGTTCAGGTGTCTTATGCGGAGATCTGATCGTAGTGTGAAGCCTTGTCTCATCCATTCTCATTTCTTCATCATGAGCAGGACCATCCTGATCCATCGTGACATCCATAATCATTGATTCCATCACAGTATGGTCAGCCTCCGTTTCCAACATACCTTGTTTAATGGAGCCAACGGCCTTGGTCTGATCCATGGTCATTTCGAATGTGGTGTCATCTCGTTGTGCAGCAAGGGCCCTGTTACGGAGAGTGTTCTGTAAAGTGACCTTGTCCATCGGGGAATCAGCAATGTTCGTGAGCTCCATGGTCTCTTCCGCGAGGCTTTCGTCATCCCCGTCTTCCGGTTCACTGTCATTCTGGGAAGCCGTTGGTGTTTGGACGACGGACTCCATAGAACTGCTAATTGGCTGACTGATTGGTTGGGTGAGCTCCATGTCAATTTCCTCTTCACTCTCCTCATCGTTACCGAACAGACTTCTGATTGATCCAAAAGGTCTTTGTGACTGACTGGACTCCTGTGACGACTCGTTCTCTGTAGGAATTGGCTCCTCGACTGATTTCATTGAGCCTTGTGATAGGCTAGGATGAAGCAGCTGGATCGCCCC
This sequence comes from Petasospora amylophila, assembly GCA_030557155.1. Lineage (NCBI taxonomy): Eukaryota > Fungi > Ascomycota > Saccharomycetes > Phaffomycetales > Wickerhamomycetaceae > Petasospora > Petasospora amylophila. The sequence continues at coordinate 61,063 of JAKTVK010000219.1, read as the reverse complement.
CAGAGGATTGGTGAGGTCCATGGTGTCTTCCCCGTCAAGGTCGGCCGCGTGCCTTGTAGTGGTCATGTCAATGGTGCCAGTGATGTCTCCATCCGGGTTGTCCTCATGGATCTTAAAAGCCGGACCAGCTTTCCTTGGTGACGAATAAACATGGGTATCATCCTCCATCTCAACATCACTGCTGTCGTACATGATCTCCTCGGCTTCGAAGTCATCGATGTTCGAGTCGGCTTCGGAGCGCAATGGCGATAGATTTCTCGGAGTATGTGGGGCAAAGGCAATGGTCTCTCGTCTTCGAGGTTGACGTTGTTCCGGTGATGTGGCTTGTGGGATAAGATCGATCTTGTGGAGTGTAACCTCTGGAGCGAAAGAGACACGGCGTCTGTAGGCTCTCCCGTCAAGGGAGAGCCGAGATGCCTGTTGATGGGAGTCTCTCAACGGTAAAGCCACTGTGATGTTTGCATCCTTCTTCGTCAAGTTCTTCAAAATGCCCTTTCCAAAAGACTCTCTGCGGTTTGTTACCGGAAGAGCTTTGGACTTATCTGGGTGTTCGTTCTCATCTTGATGAATTGGCGGCTGCTGCTGTTCAGACATGGCGGTGACACCTTCCAAGCGATTGTTGTGCACTGTCTAAAACGTCTGGGGGCGATCTTTGTTTGTTTTTGTTTTGTGCCGTTTGTTTACCTTTTGATACACCCGGACACCACCGTTGCGATGACAACCAACCTTTCGAAAGATGCATAATGTTGCATATGTGGTGCATAGTTTAGATTGACTTCTTATTAGCATAAAAAGTCGCCATTAGTTCATTTCTCTTGATTAAACATGCTCTCTCACGAAAGATAATGAATATGTATATCCATAAAAACATCCGGTAGCACAGATCCGATAACCGCAATATAGGCGTAAAAAGAGTCTGGTTCGCGCAACATATCTCATCGAACTTTTTTTTTTTTTTTTTCCCGGTCTCATGAAGAGAAGAGTAAACCCATAAAGCAGTTGAACTTATATTTACCGGCTCTTCAAGACCATGGCGAATCACATTGTGCCAGTGGACCACCACGGGCCTTCCGTTGCCGTGAAGTTCTGCGACGATGACCTGCTTTTCGTTGGACAGGGTCCTATTTTGAGAGTGTTTAACTACAAAACTGGAGAAGTCGTTGTGTCGAAGAAGGTCTTTAGTCGTAATAAGATCCACGGGATCTCGTTCCAGAGAGACACGTTTGCACTGTACGGTGGAAGATCTTTCAGTTTACTCTCCTTGGACCAAATTATGAACAACGAGGACCTCACAATGGAGGAGAAGGCCATCCACGATTGGATCGTCGCTGGTGAGTTCAGTTACAACGGGTTGGAGCTCTACCTTTTGAGTGCACATAACCACGTTTTCGTCGTTGATTCCTACTCAGGAACTTTGCAATGGGAGAAATCCATCTACGGGGAGAAGTCCATTCTGTATTCCGGCTCTATCAAAGTGTCTTCAAGGAATGACGTCGTCATCAACGCTGGAACGGTACAAGGACGTGTGATCGTTTGGGATTTGATGAAAGAGGAGATCAAGCTCACCCTCACAGGGCATGAAGGTCCAATCTTCAACGTCCAAATCTCAAAACTGAATAAGTACATCGTCAGTTGTTCAGACGATCGTTCCATCAAACTGTGGGATCTAAAGACCGGTGAGCTTCTCTCCACAGCATGGGGTCACACCGCTAGAATCTGGAGACTGCGGTTCTATGGTGAGGACGAAGGTGTCGTGAGTGTCTCCGAGGATCTTTCTGCTAGGACATGGGATATCACAGACACAAAGGAACTTGTCCCGGTGCATACATATGAACTTCACTCCGGTAGACATATTTGGGGTCTAGATGTTAATCCGGAAGGCACAATCGCTGCTACAGGTGGTAACGATGGAAGGGTAAGGCTCATTGACATCAACCCGAAGAAGGTTGATTTGGAGACACAGAGATTCACATTAGAACAGATTGTTGCGTCTGCCGGTGTTGAATACGCGGTCTTGAAAGGTGAACTTGTCAAGGGCGTTTGGCAACTCGAATGTGGTCTTGTGTTAATCACATCTGTTGGTGGTATCTTTCTCTACCAGAACTCCAAGTGGACCCATCTCAGAACTGACACAGATTTTAACTCCCTCACGTTGACCAATGGGTTCACGAAACAGAATGTCATTACCTTCACCAACAGTAAAGGACAAACGTTGTTCTTGAAGTTCAATGACAAAGGTGAGCTTGTCAATGAAAAGAAGATTACAACTGTAGTGTCTAAATGTGTCAATGCAATCTCTTCCCAGGATGGTGATAAGCTATATTTACTCATTGAGTCTCCAAACAAGAAAGACAAACTGACACTATATCAATTCAACACCGATCTCGAGATCGTCAGCACCACACTCATCGAAAATTTATCGACATTCGTTACAACGTGTATGGAGATCTCCAATGACCTTGTCTACATCGGTTTCAGACTGAGCTCACTTGGTGTGTACAATTTACAAACAGGTGAGCAGCTCACATTCATCAAGAAACTTTCAATGACAGACACTGTGACATCCATTCGTTGTGTCGAGGAAACTGCACAAGGTACCATGATCGCATTGACAAATCGTGATGGTTACTACATCTACGTCCGCTTCGACAAGAGCACATACTCTCATAAATTTGCACATACCAACAACGTCAGAAAAGGTTTCCTGGAAGGATCTATGGATATCAACGATGAACTCATCACTTTTGGTTTCAAATCCAATTACTTCTACATTTACAACGAATCACGAGAGTATGAGATCGCTTATGATAACTGTGGTGGTGCTCATAGACTTTGGAAGCTTTTCCACGAAGATGGTGCTTGGAAGTTGATCTATGTCCGTGATAGTGTGTTGCACATCAGAAACGTTCCTAAACCCGTGGTTCCAACTTTGTTGAGCGAAGGAACCCATGGAAGGGAGACAAGAGCGATCTCTATCAGAGGGGGAAAGAAGTATGATGATAAGAGAGCTTTGTTTGTTACAGGTGGTGAGGAGACTCTGTTGAAAATAGGTTCTGTGGACCTCGAGAGCGGTGATATCAAACACTACTGGTCTGTGAGAAAACACACTTCGGGTCTTCAGAAAGTCAAGTTCTTGAATGACAACTTGATTGCATCGTCGTCTGCGAGAGAAGAGTTCTTTGTCTGGAGCATCGATGAAGGGTTCAAGTATCCTCTGGTCGGATTGGTCGGTACGTTGACACCATCCACAAACAATCCAGATCTTAGAATCATGGACTTTGATCATCAGTTTGTGTATAAAGGTGACGAAGTCACTGGTGTTGTGCTTTGTAACGTTTATTCCGATTCTTCTCTCAAGATTTTCTACTTTGACCTCACCAATTACACCTTCACACCTCTCGTTTCGGGCAAGTACAAGACATGCTGTTTGCTTGATGTCAAGCTTGTGATTCGTGACGCACAAGTCTATGTCCTCACAGGTGCAACAGACGGACACGTTGCCATTTGGGATATCACTAAGGAGATCCAGTACACTGTTGCTGATGGTAAGTTGCAACATCAAGAGTCTGTTGTGGTGGAAGAATTGCCAAGCCCAAGCACCGCTATTGCCGTCCATCAAAACGGTATCAAGTGCTTCGAGGTCATTCCACGGGATGATGACGTCTTGGTGATCACCGGTGGTGATGATAACGGTCTAGGACTCACCAAACTGTCTTTCAATGGGTCTGATGTCGAGGCACAAATACTGGCATTCATCGCAGACGCTGCTTCTTCTCTCATCACATCGCTTTCCATCATCTCTGGCGAAAGGGTATTGGCCATCTCCGTTGATCAAGTTGTGAGGCTTTGGAGTTACACTGGTGGGAAGCTCGAGTGTGTTGACAACGTTTACACTTCTGTTGCTGATACCGGTTCCTCCGATACGGTGACGTTTGATGGTAGGGAGTTTGCACTTGTCGGTGGTTCCGGTTTGTCATTCTTTGAGATCAAGTAATTGTATAGATTATAGATAACTACAGCATCGTCAAAGAGGTCATAAAGTAACTCATATCATAGCATCATATGTACAGTACTCAGTGTGTGCTTTTCCCCCTTTCTTGAGAGTCGAAGAGAGAACCGATGAGTTGGTTAAAGAACTAAAACGGGATTATGCAGAGAAAGCAAAAGGTCGTAACGTGTCGTAATTGGTAGCAATCAGCCCTGGCGTTGTTTGTGCTTCTTGTTGGTCTTGCAATAGACGTAGACTCTGCCTTTTCTTCTGACGACGTAGCAGTCTCCGCAGAGCTTCTTGACAGATGTTCTAACCTTGAAGCCTCTGGCAAGCGTTGGCTGGATCACAGCGAACGTCTGTCTCGCCAGAAGCGACGAGGCCGAGGCCTGTGGGCGTGTGACGAACGATGAAAGGGCTCTGAAGAAGCTCATTGTGTTGTGTGCTGTTCTTTAACTGATAAAGATAAAACCCGTTGAATTGTCGATCTCTTCTTCCACCAAACTTTTCAGCACGCGGTACGCGCAACACTCGGAGGAAGTTCGTGGTGTCCGGGTTTATCACCACGGGCAACGTAAACAAAAACAGTGCAGGAGAACCAAACAAACCAACCAACCGGACGGCTAAATTCTAAAGCCTTTTCTTCTTATGGACAACTGGCGTGAGATCTCACAGGCGCCGCTGCTGCGTCCTCCACCTCCACGGGACGCCCCGCTGGAGCCGCCGCTACGGGTCACTTGCACAATGTTTGACGAACAGAGTGATCTCATCTGGGCGGCTGATACCACTGGGTTCATTGCGTCGTTCTCCGGCACGATGATGGCCCCGTACACGCGGTTCCGCGCACACCCGTCGCCTGTGCTTCAGATGCTCTCCCATGTCAAAGGTGTGCTGTCCACCGATGGTCGAACGCTTCGGTTGACGAATAGACGTGGGTTGATAGTCTCTGAATGGGGCGAGAACGACGTGCCACAGTTGAAAGGAATCCGCAGAATGGCATTGACAGGTCCCACGGAGGTTCTCGTTGCCACGTCTGCTGGGCTCGTCAAGTTTGATACGACGAAGAGCACCGTTATATCCGTTACTCCATACCAACACGATGTGCTGTTCATGGCTTCCAATAAGAGACACGCTGCCATTGGTAGAGTGGATTCACAAATCGACATCTACGACGTGAGAACGGGTTCCATTGTTGCTACGTTCTCCACAAACTCCACCACGCTCACAGATATGGATCTCAAAGAACAAACGCTTATCGCATGCTCCATGACAAAGCGTCATGGTGTTTTCTCATCAGATCCCTTGGTGAGTGTCTTTGACCTGAGGACATTGAGAGAGATGCCACAGATCGCCTTCCCACCCGGTGCACACTTTGCAAGATTGCATCCAAAGTTACCAACCGTGGTGTTGATTGCCTCAGAAGCTGGTCAAATGCATTGTGTTGACATGTATGACCCGGCAAAAGTCTTCCTTGCACAGATGGATGTCGGTCCTGCACTACTATGCTTTGAGATCTCATCAACGGGTGACTTCTTAAGCGTTGTTGACGGATTCTCATATCATCATCTTTGGGCGCATAACCCAGAACATTCAACAATGTCCAATAGAGCACCATTGGAATATGCAAGTTTACCGGAACCATCCACCCATATCGTTGACATTGACGAAGATTTCCCATTAAACACCGTCGGTATGCCTTATTACAAAGAGACACTGCTTTCTGCATGGCCATCTCAAACGATCTTTAGAAGTGCGGGCACTATTCCAAAGCAGATTGACCACAACATTCTTGCATCAGCACAACCCGTTGCCAATGGCATCTGGCAGGCTCCTTATGACAAAGATAAGTATGGGAGACGTAACCAGGCTAAGAAATATGTCCCGATTGCCTCCACAGGTACCACTGGTAAGTTCTTGAGTTCGAAAATGTCTTCACCGGCAAAGAGACATCCACATCTTAAACAACGTGTTGAGGAAGATGTGTTTAACTACAAGTGTGATGATTCAGACCCAAGCAAAGTTCCAAATGCATTCAAGAAACTTGAAATCTTATACAGTAAATTTGGTATTGATGACTTTGATTTTGACTACTATAACCACACCAATTTCTCCGGTCTCGAGTGCCATGTCGATAACTCATACACCAATGCTCTTTTACAACTCTACAGATTTGTTCCAGAGATGTTCAACTTTGCCGTTGGTAGTTTGGCTTTTGAAAACTTAAGCCCAGACTCATTACTCGCTGAGTTGGGTTATCTTTATGACATGCTCGTGAAGGCTTCTGGAAAGCATTACCGTGCCACAAATTTCCAACATACTTTGTCATCCATCGATGAGGCTTATCAAGTCGGTTTGCTTGAGAAGGATAGTGCTACTGGTGACTCCAAAACTATTCCAGACTTGGTACAGAGGAGTCAGTGGTTCAATGTATTCTTACTCAATAGACTTGCACAGGAGGAGTTAAGAATCAAAAGTCAAATAGGACTTACATTCAAGCTTCCCAAATTGATCGGTATCGAGGTCAGAGAGGAGATGAGACGTGTCTATTCCAAAGAACGTGACTCTGTAGCTGCTAATAAGCTCTTTTTGGAAGTCACTTCACCGAAGGCGAACAACTATGAGGATCATCCAAGAAACTCAGGTGCACATCCCGATATTGTGCAATACATCGAGTCTTCTATGAACAGATTTGAACAACGCAGAATCCAAGATGGGCCAACGGCACCATTTGATATCCAGGAGACACGAAAGACAGTTGTTTCATTACCGCCGGTGTTGTCATTCAATCTTCTGGTCACCCCAGAGGAGAAGAGACTCATCCGGAACACTAAGGATTGGCTCAAGAAGACTTTTTATGCTGCTTGGACAAAGACTGGATACGCGTTGACAGATAGCTTGAGGGGTATCAACACCACAGCTGATTGTTTCCAGGAGTATGAACTTGTGGGATTTGTAGCTGAGATTTCCGGAGAAACGGCTAAGGATTCCCATCTTGTGACATTTGTCCAGATGCATGATGAAAAGACCAATGAGAAAAGCTGGTACATGTTTAATGACTTCCTCGTCATTCCAATTCCTGAAACTGATGTTTTGAACGTTTCATATTGGTGGAAGACACCTGTCACGTTGATCTATCGCAGAACTGCCAACCCACCTGTGTTCCAATATGATGCTTGGAAGAATGGTTTGAATGATGAGATTCTGTATCGTGATCATTTTGCCGCTGGTACCCGTGAATCCAAGAAGATCGAGTATGAACTGTTGACCAGATCTGAAGCTCCACAACCGGGTTCCCTTGTTGCCATTGACACAGAGTTTGTCACCATTGAAGAGGAACATTATGAAATCAAGAGTAACGGTACGAGATCTTTATTAAAGCCAAGCAATCAAGCATTGGCACGTGTCTCTGTGCTGAGAGGTAATGAAGGTGATAAATTCGGTGTACCGTTCATCGATGATTGGGTTGTCGTGAAGGAGAACATTTATGATTATCTGACTTCTTATTCTGGTGTTGAGCATGGTGACCTTGATCCAGCCATTAGTAACAAGGCACTCGTGACACGTCAAGTTGTGTATCGGAAATTATGGTTGTTGTTGAACTTGGGATGTGTGTTTGTTGGCCATGGTCTCATCAAAGATTTCCGTACCATTAACATCAGTGTTCCAAAATCTCAAGTGCGTGATACCGCAGTGTTCTTCTACAAGGGACAACGTATCCTTTCGTTGAGATTCTTGGCGTATGTTGTGTTAGACAAAAAAGTGCAAGAAGGTAATCATGACTCTATCGAGGATGCACATACGGCATTGATGTTGTATAAGAAGTATCAGCAGTTCCAAGAGGAAGGAAACTTTGAAGAAGTACTGGATTACATCTACCAGGAAGGTCAAGCATTGAAGTTCAAGCCACCTGGTGAAGAGTAAAGTATATACAACTATGAATGTGTATTTTGGCAGTTGTAGTGTAAGACATGCAAGGGTTGCTATACATTGCATAGCCATTAGTTGACCAGTTTTTGCAGTTGCTCCTCTTGTAATCTGGCAGCAGCTAGATCAATTCTTCTATTCTCGGGTGAGTCCCTGGCACGATCAACGGCTCTCGTTGAAGGCGCAACGGGTGACCTTAGGGAGTTGTTATGGTTCATTAACCCTCCGTACGCTGATTGGTGCTGTGCCAGTGTAGGTCTTTGATGCTGAGATTGGAAATATTGTTGACTCTGTGGACGTTGTGGTTGTGGACGTGGTTGCGATGGTTGCTGATGGTCAGCTTGGATCCAAATCTTCATGAGTTTTGTTTGTACTTCGTCATTTCTTAAAGTCTTCACTAGATCAGTTGAAGGTGTTGTGGATTGATTGGAGTTTTTACGATGGGTTGGAATTTTAGCAACGTTGACTCTTTTAACAGCATCTGTTAATGGGTTGACGAATCTCCTAACGTTCATGAATTCTCTGGAAAGCCTTTCAAATTCTCGTCTCATTTGTGGCGTGACAACGTTGTTATTCTTCATCACAGACAAATCCAACAGACTGTTCTCTCTTTGTAACCATAACTTCTGCTGAGTACGAGTTTCAATATTGGAAGGTCCTGATCGGAGAAACTGACTCAAGTTCGGTGTCCCCAAAGGTGATGGATTGTTGTTATTGTTATTTGCCTTTGATGAAGATGACAGAGACGTCATTTGCAACTGATCTCTACGGATCGGTTCGGCTTTGAAAGAGAGCATCGATGACGATTCGTGTGAAGCAGCGAGGGGTTGTTGTATCGTGAACTGTTTCAAAGAGTTGCTAGACTCTGCCATGGACTTCAAATTGGACACTGTGCCACTGATATGGTCATTAGAATGGATGTACTGTAGTTGTTGTTGTTGTTGTTGTTTGCTGGCAATTCCTTCGGGAAGCAATGAGTTGTTGAATGGGGCCATGTCACTGAACTGACGAACGAGTCCCGTGGACTGTGAAAGAATCATGTTTTGGTAGTACTGTGCTAGCTCTTGTTCAGACGGTTCCTTTTGAGCATCAATGACTTCTTGGTTATGCGGAGCTGCTTTCTCGACGTGTTCTGTATCAGCTTGAACAGATTTACTGTTGTTCAATTGGTCAGAGTCAAGCAACGACTTTGCCGGTGTTCCTTCCCTTGTCTGTGTCGGAGATCTTGGTGTAGCATTCCTGTGGGAGAACTGTGGGGGAGCTCTATAACTGAGTGGCTGTTGTGGCTGTGGGGAAGTCTCTTGTGCTTGAGGAGTCTCCTCGGTGTCAACGTCTGGACCATCGTCATCGCTGAAAGCGTCCACTTCTTCTTCCTCAACCTCGTCATCTCCGTCACCGTTCTCCTCGTCTGAGGAGTCGTTGTTGGTATGGATGTCGATCACCACTTTAGAAGACACTCTGGGCACGTGCTGATGTGACCGTGTCCTTGTCAAGGGCTGCAACGACGTAAGCTTCGTGAAGCTTCGATTGCGTCTTCCAATGGCTCCATCTGTGCTTCTGGATCGGTTCAACAGCGGCCTCTGTGCCTGTTGTTGAGCATTGGTGTGATTGTGGTGGTGTACATCTTCCGAGCTTGTTATACGTGCTAACTTGTTGAGGTTACGGCCATAAGACGCAGAACGAGAATGTGTTGTCCTGGCAGAGAACTGTTTGGTCTTCTGCGGCTTCTGGCTGTTCTTCATTATCTTCTTCTTCTTCTATTGTGGAGTGTGTCAAAAGCCCGTTCAAAAGCTAGGCGAGGTTTCGGTCCATACATTATTGGTATATCCCTTCCAACTTTGTACGGTCACGTGACTTCCGCGAAAAAAACCACTTTGATTATGTAATACACACCCGGACACCACAGAACATTGTGCATTGTGCACCTTCCACGTTGCTCTTATAAACAAAGGGGCAAAAAACAATACAAAACTATATATATAAAGCAAAAAGCGTTTAAAGCGTTGAATTATGAACTTGTACGAAGTTGGCGACGTTTATCTGAACAGGATTGTCGGGATTGACCGCAACAACAAGAATGATCCGAGGTTTGCCCGGGCAGACACCAGTGCCATGCCCGGTTCCCGTGTAAGGGTTCTTCTCCTTGACGAGCACACGACGGCCGTTGTCTCTTTGAATGCTACACAGTCAGAGCTCTTACAACACGATATTTACTTGATCAACAGAATTGACAACGCGTCGAGGGATAAGATGCGTCATTTGAAGTGTATCTGTTATCTGAAACCGTGTGAGGAGTCTATCAACCATCTCCTCGATGAACTACGCAACCCGAAATACTCGAGTTATGAGCTCTTTTTCAACAACACCATCCCCAAATCCCAATTGGAGAGACTCGCCGAGAGTGACGACTTGGAAGTGGTCACCAAAGTCGAAGAGCTGTTCGAGGACTATCTCACCGTGAACAAGGACCTGTTCTCCTTGGGACTTACCCCACCGAAGCACAGGATCTATGGGGACTCCAAAGAGACATGGCAAGGCACCGCTTTCAACCGCACCACACAAGGACTATTGTCACTGCTGCTATCTCTCAAGTGTAAACCGGTGATCAGATACGAGGCAAACAGCAAGATGGGTGCTAAACTTGCCAAAGAGTTACTCTACAACATTGAAAAGACACATTCCGCACTGTTTGATTTCAAGATCAGGGACACACCACCGGTTTTACTCATCTTGGACAGGAAGAATGACCCCATCACACCGTTACTTGCACCATGGACTTTCCAAAGTATGGTACATGAACTCATTGGTATCGATAACAACACTGTGGATCTGTCGGGAATGCCCGGTGTCTCTGATGACTTGAAGAAAATTGTACTCAGTGCTAAACAGGACAAGTTCTACGAAGAAGCAATGTATCTAAACTTTGGAGATTTGAGTGATAAGATCAAAGACTACGTGTTCCAGTATAAATCCAAGACCAAGTCATCAAAGGACATTGCTACCATTGAAGATATGAAGAAGTTCATCGAGGAGTTCCCAGAGTTTAAGAAACTCTCGGGAAGTGTCTCCAAACACATGGCATTGGCATCTGAACTAGATAGACGTATCAACAAAGAACGACTTTGGGAAGTGAGTGAATTGGAACAAAACATGTCATCCCATGATCAACACAATGCCGATTTACAAGAACTTGAGACCCTGCTATTGAACAAACCCGACCCGACACAGCCACACCCACGGCCACCAATCTCAGAAGACTCCAAAATTCGTCTCGTTACACTCTACGCCTTGCGTTATGAACGTCATTCCAACAACCAAACAACGCGTTTGAAGAACATCCTCAAAGAGCAAGGCGTTGCCCTTTACAAGATTGCCATTGTCGATTACGTATTGGCACTCTCAGGGTCTGCTCATAGACTTGATGATGAACAAACCATTTTCGATAAGGCAGCCTCGAGTTTCATTGCCGGTTTCAAAACGGTACATGCCACGGATAACATCTACATGCAACACGTCCCACGTTTGGAGAACGTGCTTGGTAAAGCTGCCCGTGGTAAATTGCCCGATAGACAGTATCCAATTCTGTCCCCTTACACCGAGTACCAAAACTTGGCATTGGAGAAAGCACAGGATATCATCGTGTTCATCGTTGGAGGTGCCACTTATGAAGAGGCACGTATCGTTAACGCTTTGAACACTGTGAATAAAGGTGTGAGAATCATCCTTGGTGGTACAACGATTCATAATACAAAGACATTTATGGAGGAGATTGAAGAGGCCGGTTCAAGATGGCCAAAGGCTACTGCCGGTGAAAGACTCCAGTCTAGAGTTGTTTAATGGGTATAAAATTAAGCATGATTCGTTCATTCATAGGTCATTAGATGGTGTATATATTCTCTTTCATCTTCCAGGTGATGTAATCTTCTTTATGGAAGATAGGTAGTGCGACAATGAGCCCTGTCACGTCATCAACTAAAGCAGGTGTGTTCTTGTACACTGAGTATTTGTAGTCCTTTGGAAGTGTTTCAATCAATTGCTTGTCATTAGGTCCAAGTGTCTTGATGGTGTAGTACTTAATCTCAGATGTCGGATTGGTGATTTGGAACCAATAGGTGTTATCAAAGAGGAAATAATCCGTTGTGGAGTTCGGTGTCATGATGAAACTGTATTTGATTGGTTCAGTTGGGTTTTGACGCGAGATGCTGATGATGGTGTTTCCACCTGTTTGCTTGGTGGTCCATTGTAATTGAAGTAATGAGAAAGAGCTTGACGGCTCATTCAACCGTGGAATCACCTCGAGAATCTTATTGAAACTGTAATGATAGTTTCTCGAGGGGGACAATGGGTATAACAGTTTGAACAAGTACTTGGCAATGACGATATCTGTGTACTTCTTCATGTCATCCTTGGGTATTGTTAAGGTCAAATTACCGGCATGTTGTTGGTGCTTGACCGATTCGTGTAACTTCTTAGTCTTGAGATCAACACGATGATTGAACTTCATAGCAGCAGTGTAACCTGTTAACATTCTATCTTCCACGGGCTTATTATCGTGTAAATACTTCCTGACAACGTTTCTAATGCCGTACTCTTCATCAAAATTGGTATAATCCTGTACCCATTCCAGGTCATTACGAAGACAATGCTCGTACAGTTTACTCTTCCGCACGTCCAACAACGGTCTCACAAGCTCCAATCTCTCCGGTTTGATGTTCACGGGGGCTTTAGACAGCTCTTGCATACCTGCCAATCCAAAGATCCCGGAGTTCTTCAACAAACGGATGCAATAAGTCTCAATTTGATCGTCCAAATGGTGTCCTAATAAGATGGTCCTTACGCCCAATGACGAGCACACCTCTGTCAGGGCAGCATACCTTTTAACACGAGCCTCTTCCTCGATCTCTTTAGCTTTTGGTGATGATTGTGACAATGTGGGTCTCTCCAAATGGATATCCATTGTGTGGTAGTTCCATAAAAGATCCATTTTCTCGAGCTGTTTCCTTATCAGAGCAATCTCCATGCCACTGGTAGGCCTCAGATTGTGATTAATCGTGATTGGGAAAACCTTCACGTCATTTGCAAGCGCAAACTGCTGGGTGAGATGTGTCAAGGCCATGGAATCAACACCACCGGAAAGCGCAATTGCCAGTCTCTTCGGGAAACATCTGCCGTTTCTCTGGAAAACACGTGCTAGTTTCGTGTTGAAGAACGTTTGAAGGCCCATTCTCTTACTGTTTTCGAAGTCTTTCAGAGATATAAATTGAATCCGATTTTCGTTACTTTTATAAAATGTTGGGTGTGGCCTTACCAATTCTGAAGATAGTACAAAAAAAAAATAATGGATCCTATGAGATTCGAACTCATGCATCTTACGATACTCGATCTTGAGTCGAGCGCCTTAAACCGCTCGGCCAAAGATCCATTTTATACTGAAAAATTGGCGTTTCCAACACCGGTGAAATATTACTGCTTACGTAATTCCTGACTAAGCACGCATACATTGTGGCCCTACCGGTGTCATCGGAGATGTGCACTTTGGTGCTTAGCAAGGCATTTTTTAGCTAAAAAAGAGTTCTAAAGCCATATATAATACTCTGTATCCAAGAATGAAGTTACTATATGAAAAATCACCAAATAACATCTACAAACACCACCAATACACTGATATAACCACAGTGGAGAGATGCTGCTTTGGTATGGCTGTTGACAGGCCTGCGCATGCGCGAAAAAGCCCGCTAGCCGTGCCAGAGTGAGGCGCCGCTGGTTTTTCCGTTTTCGGCCAAAGTGTCTTAATGAATTGACTTCTATTATCTTGGAAAACCTGGGGAAGCCTTAGTCACTGTTGTTTTTGTTGATTGCCTCATAAACACATTCGTCCATCTCCAAATTGAAACGGTCCCAGGGCACCGGGATTCCAGTTATCAATCACCGCCGGCGTTCTCGTATACGTCTGCCCGCCACAGTTGTCTGAATTTCTTTTTTTTTTCTCTCTCTGCTGCAAAGGTTTTTCCGAGGCCCCGCCAGCATCTCATCGACGATAAAAACTTTTGGAGGCTTCTTTTGCAGAAGCCACAACAAAAACCAAAATATAGAGAAGTTTTTCCCCCTCCGTGCCCCTCCTCTAAACACTTGGCATCTCCATTCGCTATGGGTTACACTGAGGCCACATTCAAAGAGGACTCCACTCGCGAGTCCACATACGAAGAAGGGTCCAAGGGTTCACTTATCTCTCGTGTGAAGCATTCCTTTGCACGTAATGAACCAAAATTCGACGATGTCGACTTGGGCTCCATGGATGAACAACAACGTCGTAACTATGTCTTGGCCCATCAACCTTTGAACAAGGCGTTGAAGACTAGACATTTACAAATGATTGCCATTGGTGGTACTTTAGGTACCGGTTTGTTCATAGGTCTTGGTTATTCTATCGCTTTGGGTCCAGGTGCTTGTCTTATCGGTTTCAGTATTGTCGGTTTGGGTATCTACTGTGTCATCCAAGCAGGTGCTGAGATGCTCGTTGCATACCCTGTTAATGGTTCCTTCGCTACTCATGTCACAAGATTTGTTGACCCAGCTTTAGGGTTCACCATCGCATCTAACTATGCTTTGTCTTGGTTGATCTCCTTCCCTTCTGAATTGATTGGTGCAAGTATGACAGTGACTTATTGGAACTCTAACATTGACCCAGTTGCTTGGGTGGCAATCTTTTGGGCTTTTGTTGTCGCTTTGAACTTGTTTGGTGTTCGTGCCTATGGTGAATCCGAATTCTGGCTTTCTATCATTAAGGTCATTGCCATCTTCATTTTCATTATCATTGGTATTGTTCTCATCTGTGGTGGTGGTCCAAATTCAACGGGTTACATTGGTGCCAAGTACTGGCATGACCCTGGTGCTTTTGTTAAACCTGTTTTGAAATCCATCTGTTCCACCTTGATTTCAGCCGGTTTCTCCTTTGGTGGTTCGGAGTTGTCCATCTTATCCGCTGAAACTGAAGCCAAGTCCATTACAAGAGCTACAAAGCAAGTCTTTTGGAGAATCTCTTTGTTCTACATCACCACCATCGTTATCATCTCTTGTCTTGTCCCTTACACCGATGAACGTCTTCTTGGTGGTTCCACAAGTGAGGATATCACTGCTTCCCCATTCGTTATTGCATTGTCCAACACCGGTTCAATGGGTACTAAGGTTTCCCATTTCATGAACGCTGTGATTCTCGTTGCCGTTTTGTCAGTGGCTAACTCTTGTGTCTTTGCATCTTCTCGTGTTATTCAAGCCCTTGGTGCATCTGGTCAATTGCCACACATCTTTGCCTACATCGACAACGAGGGTCGTCCATTGGTTGGTATCCTTGTCTCCGCCGCTATTGGTCTCTTGTGTTTCCTTGTCGCCAGTGCTGACCAAGACACCGTCTTCACATGGTTGTTCTCCTTGTGTTCCATCTCTTCTTTCTTCACTTGGGCATCGATCTGTGTTGCACACATCCGTTTCCGTTGGGCTTTAAAATCTCAAGGTAGAAGCACCAAGGAATTGGGTCACACCGCTACACTTGGTATTTGGGGTTCTTACCTTGGTGTCATCATCATGGGTGTTGTCATTGCCGGTGAGATTTGGATCTCTATCTTCCCATTGGGCGAGTCTGCCGATGTGGAGACCTTTTTCCAGAACTGTTTGTCCATCCCACTCATGATTGTCATTTGGCTCGTGTACAGAGCTGTCACTGGTAAGTTCTTCAGCAAGCCATGGACACCACTCAGTAAGATTGACCTTGATACCGGTAAGAGATACCCAGATATCGATTTGCTCTTACAAGAGAAAGAGGAGGAGAAGAAGAGACTCGGTTCCAAGCCATTGTACTACAAGATTTACCGTTTCTTCTGTTGAATAATTTTAATAACTAATATGATTTACGTACTGATTTTAAACTTCCGTGTAGTTCGGCTAACATTCCCTTTAATGTAAATATTTAAACACCCCTGAAACCCCTGAAGTTTATCAAAACTTAATCCGGCCGGTGCCGGGGTCAAATGAGGAGCCTCGGCACAAACGAAGTGGTTGTCCTGGCAACGGAAACACGAGCAGGGCTCGGGAAATCGCTATTCATGGTAAATCTATAAGCTATGCTCTTGTGTTTATAACACAACTTATAATGGAAGGTGTCTTATCAACGGAGGCGGATAAGTGAAGACAGGGGATCTTCAGCCTCGGTTAAAACGAAAATCAGATGCATATGCTTCTCCGTTTAGTTGAAATGCGTGTGGGCTTGCAGCTAATCGCGAGTACTTATATAAGTTCAGGTCCTTTTCCCACCATCGGACCAACCCTGCACAACCACCAAAGAGATACCACCAAAGATATCTAGACAATGGTTAAAACTGCACTTGTGACAGGGGCCAACTCCGGTATTGGCCGTGCTTTGACGCTTGAGTTCCAGAAAAGAGGCTACAAAGTGTACGCCACGGATCTTGCCTTCTCGGCCGAGACACGGGCCGTGTTCCAAGAGCGTAATGATCTTGTCCAGTGCCTAGAGATGGACGTCACCTCGGACGAGGCCGTCCACAAGGTGAAGAACATCGTTGCCGAGGAGAACAACAACACTTTGGACTTCCTCTATTGTAACGCTGGTCGTGCAGAGGTTGGCCTAGCCGTTGATCTTGAGGACAGTCAGATCAGAAATCTCTTTGAACTCAATCTCTTTGCCAACATGCGTCTCGTCAGAGAGTTCTCTAAACTCATCGTCAACTCTAAAGGAACCATTGCCTTTTCCGGCTCTGTCACTAAAGGTATGCCACTTCACTCCAACGCTCTTTACACCTCTTCAAAAGCGGCATTGGATCAATACGCATTGGTGCTACAATGTGAGATGCGTAACTTCGGTGTTAAAGTCATCGATGTCGTTGGTGGGTATATCAAGACAGATATCTTCTCCTCCGGTGTTGCCAAGGTGAAACCAGGCTCTGTGTTTGACTTCCCAGAGTTCACGGAACAGTACGCTAAACGAGGTGAACGTCTCGGTGATACCACCTCTGATGCTATGCTTCCAGAAGTTTTCGCCAGAAGAGTCTTAAACAAGATTGAAAAAGCAGATTTGAACACAGTGAGGATTTACGAGGGTCAAAAAGCTGGTACTCTGGACCTCGTTCAGAAAATCGCCCCAAACAAGACGTTGATCGACAAATTACTCAACATCTTCAAGTTGAACTTTGACTATAGAAAGTCCTTGAAGCAGGATGTCTCAACATAACTACACCATTCATTTCAAAATTGTTTATCTTGCATTATTATATACATATTCACCACTCCGGACATATAGGGCTTATTCGATCACCGAAACGCTATAGCTGCAGTAGTACATGTCGATCACCCCCATCACATGCGGGAACACTATGGAGATCATCCTATGTCTACAGCTAGTAGAAAGTAAATATCAAATATCAATTAATTAAAAGCCCAATTTTTATATATAAACCTGTAAACCAAAATAGCAGAAGTGAAGAGATCATTTAAAGTCATAAGCTTGGTTTGCAGAAGCCCATGATTCAGTCAACCTCCTCAACAGTTGGACCACTGTCACCACCTGGGGCAGCACCGGCACCGGCACCTGGGAAGCCACCTGGAGCACCACCTTCAGCACCTGGAACACCACCAGCCTGGTAGAACTTGGTCATGATTGGATTAGCAATACCTTCCAATTCCTTCTGCTTGTCCTTGTACTCATCGGTGGTAGCAGCCTGGGACTCATCCAACCAAGAGATGGTTGCCTCAATCTCCTTAGTCAACTTCTCCTGGTCTTCAGCACCAACCTTCTCCTTGAAAGAGGCCTCACTGATGGTGTTCTTCAAAGAGTAAGCATAAGCCTCAAGACCGTTCTTAGCAGCGACACGTTCAGCCTCGGCCTCATCCTCAGCCTTGAACTTCTCAGCTTCGGCAACCATTCTCTCAATATCCTCCTTGGACAATCTACCCTTGTCGTTGGTAATGGTGATCTTGTTAGACTTACCAGTACCCTTCTCAACGGCAGAAACGTTCAAGATACCATTGGCATCGATATCAAAAGTAACCTCAATCTGTGGAACACCTCTTGGAGCTGGTGGAATACCGGTCAAGTCAAACTTACCAAGCAAGTTGTTGTCTTTAGTTCTAGCTCTCTCACCTTCAAAGACCTGAATCAAGACACCTGGCTGGTTATCAGCATAAGTGGAGAATGTCTCAGACTTCTTAGTTGGGATGGTGGTGTTTCTTGGAATCAACTTGGTCATGATACCACCAGCGGTTTCGATACCAAGAGACAATGGAGCAACATCAAGCAACAACAAGTCCTGGGTCTTGGTGTTGGAAGAATCACCAGTTATAATGGCAGCTTGGACGGCGGCACCATAAGCAACAGCCTCATCTGGGTTAATGGATCTGTTTGGCTCCTTACCGTTGAAGAACTCAGAAACCAACTTCTGAACTTTAGGAATTCTGGTGGAACCACCAACCAAGACAATCTCATCAACCTGAGACTTGTCCAATTTGGAATCCTTCAAAACCTTCTCAACTGGGTTCAAAGTGGATCTGAACAAGTCAGCACACAACTCCTCGAATCTGGCTCTGGTGATGGATGTGTAGAAGTCAATACCCTCGTACAAGGAGTCAATCTCAATGGAAGCTTGAGCAGAAGATGACAAAGTTCTCTTAGCTCTCTCAGCAGCAGTTCTCAATCTTCTCAAAGATCTCTGGTTGGAAGTGATGTCCTTTTTGTTCTTTCTCTTGAACTCATTGGCCAAGTGGTCAACAAGCTTGTTATCGAAATCCTCACCACCCAAGTGAGTATCACCAGCGGTGGCCTTGACCTCGAAGATACCATCGTCAATGGACAAGAGGGAAACATCAAAAGTACCACCACCAAGGTCAAAGATCAAAACGTTGTGTTCACTCTCACCCTTCTTATCCAAACCGTAAGCAATAGCAGCAGCTGTTGGTTCGTTGATGATACGCAAAACGTTCAAACCGGCAATGAGACCGGCATCCTTGGTGGCTTGTCTCTGAGAATCGTTGAAATAAGCTGGCACGGTGATGACAGCGTCCTTAACGGTAGAACCCAAGTAAGCCTCAGCGGTTTCCTTCATCTTGGTGAGCACCATGGAAGAGATCTCCTCAGGTGTGAAGGTCTTGGTTTCACCTTTGAACTCAACCTCAATCTTTGGCTTACCGCCACTGTTAACAACCTTGAATGGGAAGTGTTTAGCGTCATTGGTAACCTCTGGATCGTCAAACTTACGGCCAATCAAACGCTTAGCGTCGAACACGGTGTTCTTTGGATTCATAGCAGCTTGGTTCTTGGCAGCATCACCGATCAAACGCTCTGTGTCTGTGAAGGCAACGTACGAAGGGGTTGTACGGTTACCTTGGTCGTTGGCGATGATCTCAACACGGTCGTTTGTGTAGTGGGCAACACAGGAGTATGTAGTACCCAAATCAATACCGATAGCTTTACTCATGATGTATTTCTGTGTGTGTGTGTATGTCTGGTGAAGGGAAAGTGGAGCAATTGGGAATGGGAAAGGGTGGGCCAACCATTGCCTTTTATAGTTGAGGGCGTTATTATCCAGAATCTTCCACACAAACAGAATTGCGGAGAGCAACAATGGAAGGTTCCAGAAAGCTGGAAAGCGCGCGATGAAGCTAGAAACTTCTGGATTTTTGCCCATTGGAAGGTGGTTTTTTTCACATATCTCCTTCAAGTACTGACTGCTCAATTGATATCCTAATTAGATGGTATATATCAATTGTTACTCAAAAGTCCTTTGCTCAATGGACCACTCCGTTTTGGCCGGGTCGTCGTGTATGTGTCAAAAACCGCCAATCACGTCACTTCCCAAATCCACCAGAACATTCGAATTTCGCGGGAAGCGGGAAGTCGTGGTTCGTGGTAGGGGCACACTATATCCTAATGTAGAGACCTTCCTGATCTGGCCATTTCAGCGTATTAAACATGTTCGCGGAATCTGTTCCGCGATTCTTGTTTAATCCAGGTTTCATAAGTAACGCACCACACGTAAACACTAATCATTACAGCTCAAAAAGCATCCAAAAATTTACACCAGCATGCCAGCTCTGAGAAGTACAAGAGGTGCAGAGTCCCGGGGCTCGAGACGAAGCACGAGACCGGCGACCCGTGGAGGACAGGACGGCTCCGAGGAGCCGGAAGTTCTGGGGTTGGAGGAAGGTGATATCGATATCGAGGACGAAGAGATTGCTGATGAAGAGGAAGAGGACGAAGAAGAGGCAGAGACACGTTGTATATGTAAACAGATGGATCCACCAGACGCTGATGGGTTGTTCATCCAGTGTGAGAAATGTTCTGTGTGGCAACACGGTTTCTGTGTCTCGATCAAAGATATCGTCCCCGAGAAATATTGGTGTGAACGTTGTCGTCCTGAATTACACACGTTGATCGTGAGGAACGGTGAGAAGATATCTAAGTATCTCCCAGTACAGCCAAAAGAATCGAAGAAACCTGGAAGACGCGGTGCCAAGAGCTCCTCGGCTTCTGCTTCCCACGATGATGACCAGGAGTCGGCAAGTTCGAGGAAGCAAAGAAGGGAACGTGCGACTCTCAATTCTAGAGAAGATGCCCGTTATGAGGCTCTAATTCAACGGGTCATGGAAGAGAGCAAGAAAGATGCACCAACCGATGTTAAGTCCGAAGATGAGGAGAAGCCGAATAATGGTCGTGGTTCAAGAAACAGAAGACGGAAACATGATGAAGACAATGATGATGACGTGGATTCCCAAACTACTCAAAAAGAACTTCTAAGTGTCACTGAAGGTTTGAAAGAACCTATCAAAGAGCCACGTGTATCCAAGTTGAAAAAAGACAGTACCGAGAACGACACCTCCGCTGGTGAATCAACCAATCAAAAGACTAAGAAACAAAAGAGAACTAAAGCAAACAGATCCCCACAGAAGGAGAAGGATTCAAGCATTGATTTCAACAAACCGACAAAACCACGTCTCCCACAACAACGTACCACGATTAACGAGATGCGTCGTCGTGTTGCAGCCATTTTGGAATTTATCGGTCGTACACAAGTTGATATCGCCGCTGAACAGAGTGATAAGGATGAATTGACGAAATATGTCGACGATGATGAGAGTAAACAGAGAATAGAAGGTTTGTTTGATAATTATAAAGGAAGTTTGGAACAAATGGACGCTTTAACGAGGAAACTGTTGCTTTGGGAGAACAAGTTTGGGAAGTTTGGTGAGAAATGAATATTCATTCTTTATGGCTTATGACTGTATTCTCATGATTGTAATCTATGTAGTACTTAAAGTTCAACAATTACCGGTCCATCTTCGTCGTCATCCTCAAGAATGCCTTGAACGTTAATGTCAAATCTAGATGAAAGGATATTCTTCAGATCAATGACTTTACGGACAAGCTTGTGAAGATTCATCTCCTTAACTGTGTATTCGAATTCGCCCACTGAAACCTCCATGAAATCCTTATCGACAAACTCATCTGCATATTCTTCTGGGAACTTCTCAAGCATCAAACAAAGCGTCGTGAGGAACTTTTCAAACATATCCATCCTCATTTGCAACACATCTTTACAATACAAAAGCACTCTCAAGAACTTCAACCACTGCATTGCACTGCTATAGTTGGCAAATATCACCGTATTGACGAATGCCAACTGGAACTCACCGAGAAGCAGACTTGCGTTACCGTTATAATGAGTGGAGATGAGATGATTGAGATACCATGACTTGTCCAATGCATCATGGGTCTTCTCCTCAGCGGTGCTGTTGGGCCTCACTGTCTTGTTCAAGTCAATGGGTGTGTACTTCACCTCCTCGTTTTCCTGGTTAATGATGGAATTTACTATTGGGTCATTTGCAAGATTTGTATTTCCTCGTAACTCTGCGCCCTTTTTGATTGCATCCAAGAGGATGTTATTCTCATCCGTTGATGTCAACACCGAGTCCATAACGTTGTGTGGCCCTGGCAAGATGTATTCCAGTTGTCGTAGCTCAATGTATTGTGTCAATTGGGGCCAATCGTCGTCCTCGGGGGATGACACCATATATGGGTAGTAATTGCTCAGTTGATCCATCTCTCTCTTGATGTTAACCTCACCAACCTCATCATCAACGAGCATTCTCTCCGCGGCAGAGTCCCAGTATATGGTGTGCACTGAGCCTTCTTTGGCCTCGAAGAAGAAGCCTGTCCTTACACTAGACGAATCCTGGGCCCAATGCACTACGTGGATCCCGTCTGGGATGAGCTTAATACCTTTGAGAAGGTCGTTTGAGTTGAAGAACCGGAGATCAACACCGACAGTCCACCCACTGGGCACATTGCTGAATATCACCGTTGTCTTGGGAGGTGTAGACATAGCTGTATGGATCTTTTTATATGATAAATTGAGTGCTTTAGAGGTTAAAAGTCCTGTAAATATTGATATCAGTAAAGTCGCGATTATACCCCGAAAATGTCCCAAAATCGTAATACGCCTATTCCGGTAACATTCCCAATCCGGATATTTTTCTGATCCTCGCTTCCAAACTCCAAACTCCAAACCCCAAAACATCAACACTTCCATGACAGCTCTCAATGAAAAAGTCAACGATTACCACCAATTATACCAGGTTCGCTGTTCAATTCACAATGGCAGAAAGCCCCAGCATCGTCTCGCAGCTGGCTGGCTCGGGCAACAGACGACACCTTCTTCTCCATTGGCACACCGAGCTCCACGCACGCATAGCCGGGGACTTCTCCAGTGCGGACGTCTCGGCACAACTACGAGAAATTGAGCTTCAAATCGACTTCTTCCACGACGACCGGCACAAGGAGTGCCGTGACTCGCTCTCACAGGCTGTGATCACCGCTTTTGCCAAAAACTACGCTGCGCTTTTGACCAGATCACGCTCGGGGCTCTTCGACACGGCCAACAGACACGTTGCCACATTCACCGACACCAAGAAGCCCCAGCAACTGCGGTGTCTCAGTTGTGTTGTGTTGACTTCGCTCTACATGACTTTCGGCCGTGAGATTGTGTCGTTTATTCCGGTGTTGCTTGCCACGTTGATCAAGTCTTTCAAGAAGGAGAAGAACACACTTCAACTTGCACAACTCTGGTACGCTCTCGTGCGCAATGGTGGCCGTGAAGAGCTGGACGAGTCCCTTGTTACCAAGTTTAACAAGTTGCTCAAGTCTGTGGATAACACCGATGCACTCGCAGCTCTGTACGGAAGTTTGGGCCCGATAATGAGTTACAAAGCGGTGAACCTCATCACGTTCAAGACAACCAACCAAAGCATCATCCAGAATGGACTACGATCGCATAAGAAGGCCAGGGTGGAAACTGCGAAAGCGATAGCTGAGGCATGCTCGCTGCTTCAATGGGACTGCAAGACCTCGCTAGAGTTATACAAGGATCTCTATTTGGACAGTAATGTTCGTGAAGAGCAGGTGGGACTGCTGGAGTCCATGGTGCATTTCACACATCTCAACTTGATCCGTGATGAGGACTTCGTTCTCACCAACTTCGACGTGATCTACTCCACTCTCTTGGACATCTACTCCCATGAGAGATACCATGCATTCTCGCTCAATAGGAAATACCGTACAGTGAACCACCTTCTTTACTTCTTCCGCATCACGTTGTCCCTAGTGGGTGAGTCCAGCCAGGCAAACATCCTCGAACACTCCATCATGACACATATAAACACCGAGACCGATGTGTGGAAGCTCACCACGTTGCTGAAGGTTGCCGGTGTGATCATCTCCAACTGTTCCAGTCTCTCTGACAACCGTGTGGAGAAGTACCGTATCGTCCTATGGAAGCTCTGCCTTGCTACGAGTTACGAGGTCCAGGCCAACGCGATCCTCGTCTTGAAAGAGGTTGCCCACAAGTCCCCGTCCACCATCAAAGAACTTCTCGAGACGTCGTTGAATGAAGTTGTGAACAACTGCAAACAGCAAGTCTCGGACAAAATTGCCATCAAGTCCCATGGTCTTGCTGCCATCGTTGCCAACCTGGTGTCCCTTGCCGATAAGGATTACGTCCCGCAAAACGTCATTGAAGAAGTGTGGACCTCTTGTATTGGTCAAATCAAAGAGCACAAGACCGTCTCTGAACAGAATAAGAACAACTCAATGGTGTCTTGGATTGCCCTCGCGGGTGTCTTCACTTACAAAGACAAGGCATTCGTCGAAGGTCTGACTGATGAGTTCATGACCGTTTGGGAGTCTCTCGATTTCACATCGTCCATGTCCGATGCCCCCTTGGCTACACTGGATGTCGTTGGTCATGCACTCACAGCACTGTTGTGCTTCCTTCACAACACTTCGCCCAATGGCCATACTGCCAAGTTCTTTGTCGAGTCTCTCAACCGGCTTAGAACTCTGTCTAGCACTGTTAAAGTCACGTCCGGTGCCGAACCGTTGGCTGACACCATCAAGAAGAGATGCTACCAAATCTACCTTGCCTGTATCGATTTTGTCAAGACCGAGAACAGTTCCGTTATGATCCAGACCATTGCTAACTTTGCAGAGCTTCCAAACTACGAGGCATTGGTGAAGAATGAGACCATCACACCATGGACTAAGGATGACGGTTTCAGTAACGGGTTGAGCTCCAAGTTCTCCGGGTTTGCTGCTGATGAGTTGATGATCAAGTTCCGAGACATAGATTACACCGAATCTCAGAAGGAGTACAGCATCGACACCGTGTCTGTGCCAATTGGTGCCATCTCCAATGGTAATATCAAGAGCTGGGTCTCTGATGCCACATGGGTTGATGAGCTTGAGTCTCAGTTGCTTCGTCCGGTGTCTTCCGCGTTGGAACATGACTTTGCACAACCAATATTGGGGGCTTACTCTTTGAAGAACACGTTCTCACCACCAGCAAAGACTTGCATCGTTGACACCTCGATGGAGATCTTCATCAAGGTGTTCCCATCGCTATCCACCAAAGTGCAACTTTCACTGCTCGAGACTTTGCGTACACATGTTCTCTCGAAGACAACCAACTCCTCGACGAAGATTGCACAGGCTATCAACGCATCGCTTGTGCTCCATGGTGCACTGCTCGTTTCCCATAGAGAAAGCTTGCAGTTTGATGCCCAAGTTGGGAACATTTTGCTTGAGACTCTACGTCATCTCTATACCACATACCCATCGCAGCAACTTCTCGTTATCAACTCCGAAGCCATTGGGTTACTGATCTCCCATTGTGCTCTCAAAGAGCAGATCCCAATCTTCATCAAGAAGATCGTTGACGACCAACATTCGGACTCTCGTGCTTTTAATGCCTTGATTCTGAGTTACATCTACCGTTACAACTCGTCCCATTTCAGCGATATCATGCCGGTGTTGCTCAAGCTCGCTGAAGACCCACACCCTGTTGTCCACGCTTGGTCCATGGACTCTCTCAGCACAATCATCGAAAGACACGTTGCTATGAGTACCACGACTGCTGTCCAGGTGTTGAAGATCGTTGAGAGTTGTTATCTGGATGATAGATATGGCAGGTTCTCCGCTACGAACTACTCGAATTTGAACTGTGACTGTGACTCTGATTCTGTGTTAGCCAGAGTGCTGAGAAGCGTTGTGACAAGTCTCGGTCCAGGTGTCAAAGAGTTGGATCAGAACACTAGGGACATTGTCAAGTGTGTGATCCATGGGCTGTTCTGGTACGGGAACGATGCTAATACCAGGTTGGAAATCGTGAAATTGGTTCAAGAACTGATGGTTTACGATGCTTCTACTGAGTTTAACGTTGTTGAAGTTTTGAAGTATCTTATCCAGAACAACATCGGCATGTTCCTCGGTTCCGATTTGACCTTGAAGTTGTACGAAGAGCAGAATGAGGTTTTCCCCATGACTTCATCCACCATCTTATTGGACTTGTCATTGGACATTCTTTCGCAATTGGTGAAGACCCGTGAGGACAAGTCGTTCATCAATGAAGTGGAACCACTTGTTTGGTTATCCTTAGAGAAAGAGCCCGAGTCTGAGATTTTGACAAATCTGGTGTCTCAATGGTTGGATTCAACTTATGACCTGGCTTGGTTTGTCAAGTTGCAAAAACTGTTCAACGCTTCGAAACAACAGTTGTACTATACCATTCACAAAGAACACAAAAGAATCGCTGATAAGTACACACATAAGAAAGTTGTTGTCGATGTGAAGGATGAAGAAGCACAATCCATCACAAACAAGAACGAGGATGAGATCAAGGGCGAGGCAGTGAATTGGAGATTCAGATACAGGCTTCTCGGTTTCATCACTCAGTTGTTATCCTACACCCATAGAGATACCAAATTGTACAACGAACTCGCATCCAGGGTATCGGATTTGATCAAGATATCATTTGCTGCTTCGACCTCATCTGCTGAACAACTTCGTCTGTTGGGCATCAGGCTCCTTGGTGATATCATCTCCATTTTTGCCCCGGCCAAGGACCCAATCTACCCGACGATGTCGCTTTTGGAACAACAACAAGCCCAGATCACTTCGGCGTTGGTTCCAGCGTTCCAACATGACTCCTCCCCGTCACTTGTTGCGGAGGCAATCAAAGTTGCAGCTATGTTTGTTGGGTCCGGAGTTGTTGATGTGTCGAAATTGGGTCGTACAGCAAGGATATTAACTGGTGCCTTGGAAGATTTGACAAGTGATAAAGGTGAGTTTAAAGTCAGCGATGTTGTTATCACTAGTGACATGGGTCAAAGAAAAGTCAAGTTGGCCATTTTAAACGCCTGGGCAGAGTTGAAGTCGTTGAACGATGGTCAAAACCAGGAATTGGACGATTTGGTTAATGATCATTTGGATTTGTTGTTACCACTGTGGATTACAACTTTGAAAGAGTTTGCATTGATTAAACATGGTGGGTGTAAGGATGAAGATTATGATGACTGTTGGATTAATCTTGTTGATGTTATTGGTTGTATCACTGAGAGCGACGTCTCATCTATCCAAGAACTGTTGCAGAACGACGCATTGGGGTTCTTTTACATGTTATATGCGCATTGTGTGTTCTCTTTGTTGAAGAGTGAAGATAGACCTAAAATCCTTCGTGTCTTTGTCAAGATCTTGGGTTTCAAAGAGTTGGTGAAGCTTGTCTATTACGATGAGATCTTCCATGAAACCATGGAGGTGTTGGAGCGTTTAGTTGTCACTGGTGAAGTTGAAGAGAAGATTATCCTATTGGACATCACCCAAAAGATGTTTGTCAATTACTTTGAGATGAACTCCGAAGAGGAATTTGGTCAGAATGCCGATAAACTGTTTGAAATCTTGAGATTGAACTTACAATCCATCACACAGTTCATTCCAAAAGAAGGGGATGTCCATGTCACTGACCTGTCGCCAGTGGAAATCCAACTCACGAAAAAGGCATTGGTCTCTGTGACAAAGATGATTTCGTACTTCCCAGACATGATTAAGCAGGATCTGTTTGCCAGTATTCTGTCCATCGTGGCAAGGGTTTACTCGTCGCCAATGTCCACACAACTTGTGCCCTTGATGCTTCCAACCGTGAAGGAGATCACGCACGATTTGGTGTTGATGGATGACTTCACCATTGTCAATAACTTCTACCAAACCATCAAACCTTCGTTGAACACACCTTTCATTACCATTGCCACCATCGGTGTGCTGTTGTCGACGGCTCCTACCACGTTGAGACTTGGACCTACAGACATCGATCACATTGTTACTAGTCTCATGGATGCATTGGACTCGAGTGAGAATGCCCAATTGGCAACACAATCCATAAAGTCTATTGTTGTTGCCGGAACTTCTACAAGTGACTGCCTTTTGCGTAAACTTGTTCCCTTGTTTATATCTGCTGCATTGACACATGAGGACTCCAGGTTGTTTGTTGAATTGCTCGTGTTGGTGTTGAAGAACCATGCCAGTGTCGCTCTATATACAGTTGCCATCCCTACTCTGTTACAAGTGTGGGATGTGCATCCACAAATGGGTGAATACCTTCATAAGAGAATGGTGTCGTTGATTACCATCAGTGCCGAATGCTTCAAAAGTGTTATCAATGGGTTGGACGATGAACAGAGACGCAAGGCCGAAAAGCTGGTCAAGTTTGGTGAACACCCGGAGGTCAAAAGTATCGATGAGATCAAGTTGAAGACGTTTGTATAGATATATTATTTCTTTAATAAACCCTCACGGACGATGTAATTACCGTGTTTATGCACCGAGGCCAGTGTCATTGGGTCCCATGAACCGTCGGGCTCTCCCTTTTCGCTCTGTGGCGTCTGTTGTTCGATCTGATGCTCGATGTCTTGGAGTGTAAGTCTCTTGCCCTGTTGTTCCGGTTCTTTGTAAGAGAGTTCCACAGAGTGCAAATGGTCGATGAACCGCACCTGTTCTTTCAAGATCCTGATCATCTGCGGGTACTCGTCTCTGTGTGCTTGCAACCCGGAAAGCTTTAACAGTTTGTCGACGGTTGACTCGTCGATGGCAGCTGCCCGCTGGGAGTGTAACAGCTCACCGGGGGACCAGCTGGGACTGGACAGATAAGCACGTATCTGCTCCTTGGACCGCAACGGCTTCCCAATTTTAACGGAGTAACACCTGATGAACCTGAGCATTTGCCCCTTTAAAATGGTGCGTGTCTTCCTCATTTGTCGGTGTTGATCGAAGCTTATAAAATGTGTGGGCGTGGCCCAACCGAAAAATTTTATAAGCTCATCGCAAATTTTCCTCAGCTTTTAACACCGCTTTATCACCGTTTATCACCACTTTTAAGCACTTTATAAGCAGTAATGTCCAAGATCAAAAAGAGAGGCACCAGGGGAAACGCCAAGAACTTCATCACGAGAACGCAGGCGGTGAAGAAGCTGCAGGTGTCGCTTGCCGACTTCAGAAGACTGTGTATCTTCAAAGGCATCTATCCTCGTGAGCCCCGCAACAAGAAGAAAGCCAACAAAGGTTCGACTGCGCTGACGACTTTCTACTACTTCCGTGACATCCAGTACCTGTTGCACGAGCCGATTTTGCAGAAGTTCCGTGAGCACAAGGCTTTTTCTAAGAAGCTCAACAAGGCACTGGGCAGGGGTGAGGTTGGTGATGCTAAACGTCTCGAGGAGAACCGTCCTAAGTACAAGCTCGACCACGTGATCAAGGAGCGTTACCCAACGTTCCCGGACGCTTTGAGGGATATCGACGATGCTCTGAACATGCTCTTCCTGTTTGCCATCATGCCCGCCACGGACAAGGTGAGTGCCCGTGTCACCAAGGATGCCAACGAGATCTGTAACCAATGGCTTGCCTACGTGTCCCGTGAGAGGGCACTGAGAAAAGTGTTTGTCTCCATTAAAGGTGTTTACTACGAGGCCAATGTGAAAGGTGTCGAGGTGAGATGGCTCGTCCCGTTCAAGTACCCACAGAACATCCCATCCGACATCGATTTCAGAATCATGTTGACCTTCTTGGAGTTCTATTCGACGTTGCTCCATTTCGTCTTGTACAAGCTCTACACAGATGCAGGTCTCGTGTACCCTCCAAGACTCGATGAGAAGAAGATGAAAGGTGTCGGTGGTCTCAGTGCCTTCATCCTCGAGACTAACAAGCCAGCACACTCTCTGTTGCCTGAAGTCCCAGTCTCCGAGTCTGCTGATGCCGAGGGTCAAGAGGTTGATGCCAAAATCGTTGCTGCTGCTGCTAAGGCCGACTCTAAGAACCAAGATACAATTACATCTGATGAGGAAGACAACGTTGAAGAAGTTGAATTGGATCAGTTTGAAGATAACAACAAGAACAGTGGTGACCTTTTGCAACAACCACAACACTACGATTCTGCAGTGGCACACCTCTTTGACAAGTTTGTCTTCTTCATCGGTCGTGAAGTGCCATTGGACGTTTTAGAATTCTTGATCTTATCCTGTGGTGGCCAAGTCATCTCCGAACTCACCATTGATGAGTTGAAACTGAACGGTGAGGACGTTTCCGATTTACCGTTGGACAAAGTCACACACCAGATCGTTGATAGACCTAAAGTTTTGGGTAAAGTCCAAGGAAGAACCTATGTCCAGCCACAATGGGTGTTTGACTCTTTGAACAAAGGTTCGTTGTGTCCAGTTAACGACTACTTGCCAGGTGAACCTTTGCCTCCACATTTGTCTCCATGGGGTGATGCCGTTGGTTACAACCCAGAGGAGAAGGTTGAGCAAGGTGAAGATGAAGAGTCCGACGAGGATGTCGAGGTTGAGGATGCTGAGGAGGAAGACGCTGAGGAAGAAGAAGAAGAAGAAGAAGAAGACGAAGAACTTGCTGCCCAGAAGGAGATCGAGATGGAGGCTAGAGGTGTCAAGTACAGTGATGTTAAAGAGGACAAGAAGCAGAAGAAGAGAAAGAGTGCCAAGTCTGCTGAAGACGAGGAGAAGGAGCTTAAGATGATCATGATGTCCAACAAGCAGAAGAAGTTGTACAAGAAGATGCAGTACTCTAACGAGCAGAAGGAGTCCAGACAGGAAGAACTCAGAACCAAGAGAAGAAAACTTGAGAAAGCAAAGTCCAAGTTGGATAAGCTCAATAAGTGATTATATAATTTTGCATGAACCTGATGTCATTTGTATATTAGTACACACTATTTCCTTAGACCGATTCTTGAATCCATAACGTTACGATCCGGGATGTCCAAATCCACCAACCCTACTAGTTCATTCTTCAAGTTGATCAACTCTTGGCTTGCCTTCTGTAAGTTTTCAACGTCAGTGGCCTTTTCAACGTTAATGAAACATTTCATAACATAGGAACGATCATCCAAGGCTTTCCAATCTTCACCATCGGTCTTGATCATCACTTGGAACAGCTCTATGACGATGTTCCCATAGAAAACACGTTCCCCTTTGATAAGATACTCTTTCTCAACGACATAACCTAGCCCCTCCAACACCGTATCCACAGATTGACCCTTTTGAACCAGAATACATGACTCGAGGATGGATTGGGTAGAGATCTTCCTCTTACCAGCCGAAGGAACATCCGACACTTGTAATGACCACTGCGTGCACCGTGTTCTGTCACCTTCGTACGGAGCTTTCAAATGCAGTTTAAACTGTTCGTGTTGCTGAGTTTTGGAGTTGAATTCATACTTGACAACGTTCTTGGGTGAACAGAGTAATGTGTGTGTTGTATAAGCGTCGATGGCACCACCAGTGAGCGTACTGAGCGTAGTGGTTGTGAGGTCGTGCTGTGATTGGAGGATCTGCCCAAACAGTGAGAGCTGTTGCACCATTGTCCTTTTAACCCTTTTAACCCTTTGTATATAGTCTAATAAAAGATTTACTTTGTTGATGGACAAAGTAAACACCCGGACACCACAGAATATAATGGAAAATGGAGGCCAACGTAAGCATTATAACGTGAGCATTTGTATCTTCAAACACAATGAACAGATATCTCATTTCAAAGTGTGTACTATGGCTTATCTTTATGAATAGAACTAACATATAAAGGTACATCGACCCGGTGTTCGGTGTTGTTGTCGGTACAGCTGCTTATTACTCCTACGAGAAGCGTGTCCAGAGACCGGAGGGCCATTCGCTCAACGAGCTTATAAAGAAGAGACTTCGGTTATAAAGACCATAACGACCACTACATAGCTCTCCAGAATATATCGTAACTCATTCAAAACTTGTCTGGGAGGTGTTTGAGGACACCGTCTTTGGCGAACTCCACCGAGCCTTTGTCCCATAGCTCGTCGAACTTGGCCTGCGGTTCCCACTCTCTCAGCCCAAGGCCTCGGGCAAGAGGGTTGTACTTCCTCGTGACGTCGACTTTGACCTCTTTCGGGGTCATCCCGAGTTCGACTAACTCCAACATCGCCCAATCAACAACGTGTTTCATCCTGTTCTTCTTTGCAGCGTCCATAATGGTCTTTACCACAACGCTTGCGGAACGGGAATCGATACACAGTCTTATGGTATCACGACGGTCATTTGGTGTGATGAACGGGTTTGTAACGATCTGGCTGTCCAAGATGGGCGACTTCCGGTATTTGCCATTGTATCCTTTCAACACGTAATCCTTACGGCTTCGTTCATAGATCAACTTCGAATCATTAACACCGTCTTTACCGAAATTCTTGGTCAGATACTTGATGTACAGAGAACCAATCAAGTTCCAAAAACTCTTTTCAGTTGACGTGGCCATCTTATCGAGCAAGTTCTGAACCACTGCAAACTCTGTGTCCTTCCAAATGCCATTGACATCAACCATATGGTTTATAAGCTTTAGATAAGCACCAGACGCAGCATTGATAGGTACACTTTGACAAAACTTCACCGCGTCCCTAAAATCACCTTTTTCCAATAATCCATGTACAATTGTGGCATAGTCCTGTGGTGTCATACCACCCGATAGGTTAATCTGTTGCATAACACTCTCCATCCCGGAGTAATCACCAAGTCTCATGTTCACTTTCAACAATGTGCTTAAGACGTCTTTGGGCACAGGTGGTTCCAATGTCTTGACAATGTCATTTACCAAAGTGATATCACTCTTCTTGAAAGCATATTCTAACAACGGTCTCGTTAAAAAGGGGTGGGAATAAGACCTCTGTGGGATTTGTGACACGATCTCATCGGCAACGGAGTGGTACTGTTTGGATTTAAGCATCGACCTAAGCACCGTGGCGATGATTTGTGGGTCATGGTCCATTATAGAAGGGTAAGCGTTCATCACCGATCTCCAACCGAGATAAACTCCCGAGGAGTTATGCGTATAACTGTCATGTTGGATCATGTCATATGTCTTCTTGATCTGTTTGTCCCGTGTGGTAAATATGGCATTATCAAGGATGAAGTTCGTGATCTTCTTATAAATCTGCGATTTCTCATGTACTTGCGAGAGCTTATCCATGATTTGGGACACCTCGGACTCATCAAACCTATAACGATACTTGTTGCCGCATTTGATGATGAGATCCAGCGTAAGTTCTTCAAGCCTTGGATTCTTGGCTAACAAGGCACGCATCGTGGTGTTCACCGCTTCTTTACTCGCAAACCCCGGCCCCAACACCACAGTGGCACCCAAGATGGGGTTATTCCAGTGTGAACACATCAACGAAAGGATTTGGTACATGGCTTCTTCTGAAGTCAGCTTAGACGCCAATTTAGCAGCTTCGGGCCCGATGTTGACACCGTCCAAACTCGAAACAAGCTTCTTGAAAGTGTGTAAGTCTCCAGTGCGTACCATCCGGAGCAATTCAGAAACAACAAGCGCCTGGACTTGTGGGAGGTGTAGTTGTGTCTTGATCTGTGTCATCAGCGTATTAAACACCTCTGGTTTGAGCCCCGAGAACCCAGACATAAGCGTCGAGCGGTGCGTGATATTGGACTCGTGTTGTTCTCTGAGTCGGATGAGTGAGGCAGGTGACAGAGGCTCTTTTGCAGAGTTTAACAGCGTCGTTACCGGTGACGGTTGTGGTATGGTGTCAAGCTGGATCTTCGAAACAAGCGTCCCCACTGCGGGCTCGCTGCCCCGATGGGTGTACCGGGTAAACCGTGTGCGTAGAACACGCTGGAGCCGGCCTCTCAGCATCTTATCCAACCGTTCGTATAGTAGAGCTACAGTCAACATTGTTTGTCTGTCTGTATGCGATGAGCTTTTGCCATAAATTTTGGTGGTGTTCGGGTGTTTTCCATCACCGCCGAAGTGGAAAAAAAGAGTCATAAACTTCATTCCAACACTTTATAGAAGGAGAAGAAGAACAAATACAACCAGAGATGTCCGACGAACCGTTCTCTTTCCCGCGCGAGGAGGAGAAAGTCCTCGCCATGTGGAACGACATCGACGCCTTCCACAGATCGTTGGAGTTGACCGAAGGTAAGCCCGAGTTTGCCTTCTTCGATGGTCCCCCATTCGCCACTGGTACTCCACACTACGGCCATATCTTGGCCTCCACCATCAAAGATATCGTGCCACGTTACGCCACGATGAACGG
Organism: Petasospora amylophila; assembly: GCA_030557155.1. Taxonomy (NCBI): domain Eukaryota; kingdom Fungi; phylum Ascomycota; class Saccharomycetes; order Phaffomycetales; family Wickerhamomycetaceae; genus Petasospora; species Petasospora amylophila. The sequence continues at coordinate 27,190 of JAKTVK010000219.1, read as the reverse complement.
TTACCACGTCGAGAGAAGATTCGGCTGGGACACCCACGGTGTCCCAATCGAACACGAGATTGACAAGAAGCTCGGCATCACAGGTAAAGCCGACGTCATGGCCATGGGTATCGACAAGTACAACGAAGAATGTCGTGCCATCGTGATGAGATACGCCAGCGAGTGGAGAGAGGTCATTGGCCGTGTCGGCCGTTGGATTGACTTCGACAACGACTACAAGACTTTGTACCCAGAGTTCATGGAGTCGGTGTGGTGGGTCTTCAAGCAGCTCTTTGACAAGAACCAAGTCTACAGAGGTGTCAGAGTCATGCCTTACTCCACGGGTCTCACCACGCCATTGGCCAACTTCGAGGCCCAGCAGAACTATAAGGACGTTATGGACCCAGCCGTGACCATCGGGTTCCAGACCGTTGATGACCCAAAGACCTTTTTCGTGGCTTGGACCACCACGCCATGGACATTGCCTTCTAACATCGCCCTTGCCGTCAACCCAGAATTCGAGTACGTCAAGATCTACGACGAGAACAAGGACAAGTACTTCATCATGTTGGAGTCCCTGATCAAGACTCTTTACAAGAAGCCAGCTGCCGAGAAGTACAAAGTTGTCGAGAAGATCATGGGTAAGGACCTTGTCGGTAAGAAGTACGTCCCACTCTTTGATTACTTCTACGAGAAGTTCCAAGAGACGGCTTTCAGAGTCATCAGCGCCGACTACGTCTCTGCCGACTCCGGTACCGGTATCGTCCACCAAGCACCGGCATTTGGTGAGGAGGATTTCGTCGCTGCCACCGCTGCTGGTGTCATCAACGAGGAGTTGCTCCCACCAAACCCTGTTGATGACAACGGTTGTTTCACCAAAGAAGTCAAGTTGTGGGAAGGTGTCTACGTTAAAGACGCTGACTCTAAGATCATCAAGCATTTGACCGAACAAGGTAATCTGTTGGTTGCCTCCCAGATCAAGCATAGTTATCCATTCTGTTGGAGATCTGATACTCCATTGCTTTACAGAACGGTTCCAGCTTGGTTTGTGCGTATCAAAGAGATCATCCCAGACATGTTGAACAACGTCAACAAGACGAGATGGGTCCCATCCGTTATCAAGGAGAAGAGATTCTCCAACTGGATCGCCAACGCTCGTGACTGGAACGTTTCTAGAAACAGATACTGGGGTACCCCAATCCCATTGTGGGTCTCGGATGACTTCGAAGAAGTTGTGTGTATCGGCTCCATCGAAGAATTGAAGAAGTTGTCTGGTAGAGATGACATCACCGATTTGCACAGAGACAAGATCGACAACATCACCATCCCATCCCAGCAGGGTAAAGGTGTCTTGAGAAGAGTCGAGGAGGTGTTTGACTGTTGGTTCGAGTCCGGTTCCATGCCTTATGCCTCGGGTCATTACCCATTCGAGAACCAGAAGAAGTTCCACGAGAGATACCCGGCTAACTTCATTTCGGAAGGTTTGGACCAGACTAGAGGTTGGTTCTACACTTTGACCGTGTTGGGTACCCACTTGTTCAACACCGCACCTTACCAAAACGTCATTGTCAGTGGTATTGTGCTCGCTGCCGATGGTAAGAAGATGTCCAAGCGTCTTAAAAACTACCCAGATCCTTCTATCGTCTTGAAGAAATACGGTGCCGATGCTTTGAGATTGTACTTGATCAATTCCCCGGTCTTGCGTGCCGAGACGTTGAAGTTCAAAGAAGAAGGTGTCAAGGAAGTTGTCTCCAAGGTTTTGCTTCCATGGTGGAACTGTGTTAAGTTCTTGGAAGGTTCCGTTGCTTTGCTTAAGAAGAACGAGGACATTGACTTCAAGTATGATTCTTCCGTTGCCTCTGACAACGTTATGGACAAGTGGATCTTGGCCTCTTTGCAATCCTTGGTGAAGTTCATTCACCAGGAGATGGAAGAGTACAGACTCTATACAGTTGTTCCAAGATTGCTTGGCTTCATCGATGAATTGACCAACTGGTACATTAGATTCAACAGACGTCGTCTTAAAGGTGAAGTCTCGCTCGAGGATACTAAGAAGTCTCTCAACACTTTGACCGAGGCTTTGTTCGCCATGTCCCGTGCCATGGCTCCTTTCACTCCATTCTTGGCTGATAACATCTACTTGAGATTGAAAACTTTGTTCACCGATGCCGATTTGGCCAATTACGGTGAAGATTTCAGATCCGTTCATTTCTTGTCTTACCCAACTGTGCGTGAGGACTTGTTCGATGAGAAGATTGAAACTGCTGTTAAGCGTATGCAAACTGTCATTGAACTTGGTCGTAACATCCGTGAAAAGAAGATGATCTCTTTGAAGACTCCATTGAAACAGATGATCATCATCCACGGTGACGAAGATTACTTGAAGGACATCGAGGCACTGAAACTCTACATCATTGAGGAGTTGAACGTGCGTGATTTGGTCATCACCTCTGATGAGAAGAAGTACGGTGTTGAATACAGTGCCGTTGCTGACTGGCCAGTCTTGGGTAAGAAGTTGAAAGGTGACGCTAAGAAGGTTAAGGCTGCTCTTCCATCTTTGACCTCTGCTGAGGTTGAAGCATATGCTAGTACCGGTAAGATCACCGTTGCCGGTATTGATCTTGTCGCTGGTGACTTGTCCGTCCAGAGAGGTTTGCCAGAAGGTCAAGCCACGGAAGGCCAAGAGGTTAGAACCGACCAGGACGTTTTGGTCATCTTGGACATCAACGTGTACGACGATTTGAAGACTGAGGGTCTTGCTCGTGAGTTGGTCAACCGTATCCAGAGACTTAGAAAGAAGGGTGGGTTGGAGGCCACCGAGGACGTTGCCGTTCAGTACACTTTGGTCAAGGACACCATCGACTTTGAGAACGTTGTGAAGACCCACAAGGAGATGTTGGACAAGACTTTGAGAGGAACTTTGGAGCCATTCTCCGAGTCTGACAAGGAGGTTGTTGCCGATGAGGAGCAGTCCATCAACGACACCATCTTCCAGCTTAGAATCTTGAGAATCTGAATAGAGATAGTGGTCTCGCTAATTTGTACATTTTCCCACGTTTTTGATAAATAAATAAATAGGATAAATATCTAAACATACGTAGCAATAAATAGATCCATGTCCCTTAGCTTGTCGACGTAGCTTACAAGGCACCATGGCCGTACTGTATAACTGCAGGTAGTCAAAACTTCCGTCCCAGATTCTTCTGAACACATTGTTTAAACTGGTGGAACTCCTCTGCACAGATATCCTTCCTTAGCTCCTGGTAATGGAGAAGGATACACTCACCATACACCGTGGCCTGATCCGTGTTAGTAGTGTTCAAGCCAAAAGAGAACAATGGGAACTCACCGTCTCCGAACATTTCCCCGTCGCCTCGATGAGCCTCTTTGCCGGCCTTGTCGTAACTCTGGACATCTCTATCCTCTCTGTGTTTATAGAAAGAGATGTGACTGTTTGTTGTTTGTTGTCGTCACCCCGCAACAAAAAAGACCCCCGGAATTGATAAGGAGGAATTCGCGGAAACACCCGGACACCACGCCCAATTCCGGCCCCCAGTCTTTGCCCCCATGGCTTGCTTATCACAAAAACCGCCACCAACCCACAACAACGCGTTGTTTTAAACGTAAACAATAACACACAAGCTAAAACAAACATACAATGAGATTCCAGTTCAAAGACGAACACCCTTTCGGTAAGCAGTTCCATATATAGTCTTTTTTCCCCTCCTCTTAGACACATTGCTGTGGCAGGGGTGGGACACAGGAACACTTTTACTAACAACAGAGATTAGAGAAGAGAAAAGCCGAGGCCCAGAAGATTCTCCAGAGATTTGACAACAGAATCCCAATCATCTGTGAGAGGGCAGAGAAGTCCAACTTGCCTGAGATTGACAAGAAGAAATACTTGGTTCCATATGACTTGACCATTGGTCAGCTCGTTTACGTCATTAGAAAGAGAATCAACTTGCCACCGGAGAAGGCCATCTTCATCTTTGTCAATGACATCTTGCCTCCAACAGCTGCCACGGTGAGCTCCATCTACGAGGAGCACAAGGATGAGGACGGGTTCTTGTACGTGCTTTACTCCAGTGAGAACACTTTTGGTCAGATAGACATGTGAAGACCCCCCCCCCCGCCCCCCCCTGGGAGGAAGGCATTTATGCACGCGTTGCTTAACACAAACACAAACTTTACAACACAGAACTATTCCGTTGGATGTTGCCCTCCTCTTGTCTCTTCCATCGATGGTGTGATTTTGCTTGATCTATTGTGTCATGCATTCACACATACGGCACGCGTGTTTCTCCTTCCGATCTACTCTGATTCTTCTTGCTCTATATTCCAAAGGGTGTTTCAGGACATTCAACTTGTCATCTTGTTGAGACCTTAAGCAGTCCTTCGTACACTTCAATTCTTTCTCTCTCTTTCTATGTTTTCTTGATGGTGTTATTTTCTTTACGACAGTGGTTAATTTTACGGATATCTTTTTTTTTTGGTTCATAGTGTAGTTCTACATGATTATCATCATAAAGGCTATGGTCATAACAAAAGCGAGTTGTTTACGTGGATCATTACTTAGCATGCGTTAAACGCGTATAGGGGAAGGATGTCTCATCATGCAGACACCAACGACCATAAACGTTATTCAAATCATATCATCACTGGTCACCTCTCAGAGCTCTCACCACCGCAGGTCTTCTCATCATGTGTTTAGTCCATTTGTAAACCTCTGGGAATTCAACTTTAATGTCGATACTCACTCTATCAACAACGTTATTCCAAGGCACAAATGCCAAATCGGCAATGGAGATCGACTCACCGACAAGCCACACTGGGTAATCAAAGAACTTGGATTGTGATAAAGGGGTTGTTCCAGCGGAATAAGCTGCTGCATTTTCGGTATCGAGTTCCATAATGAGAGCCTCCCTTTTCTCTGCTAATGCCATCTCCACCACGCCATAGACACGTCTCACTTCTTCTGTGTATCGTTGTACCGCACTTGGCACCTGTTGAGAATGGAAGTAACGGAAATGTAACGCTTGCCCTATCATTGGCGCATGGCCCGATGTTTGGAAGAAGAGCCATGACATGATTTGAGACTGGTCAGCGAGGTTATCAGCGGGCCAAAGTGGACACTCGCCATATTCACGTACAAATTTCTGACACAGATAGAGCATGATAGCACCTGATTCCCATAAAGAGAGTTGGTCAGCAGAATGGTCTATAAGAGCTGGAACACGCGCATTTGGGTTGATTTGAACGAATTCCGGGGCACGTTGTTCACCCGAGTTGAAGTCTAGGAACACCGTGCGGTAATCAAGACCGAGTTCCGACAACACGATGGCCACTTTGAAGCCGTTCGGTGCTGACCTGTGTGAGAAGAGCGTGTAGCCTTCGTCTGGAAGATTACGGAAGAACTCCGAGATACGACTGCTGTTCTGGCTGTTCTGGCTATGGTTCTGGAGGTGTTGATGGAGCTGTTGTGCTGAGGGCTGTCCGTCCAGGCTCACCGACTTGAGTGCGTTGGAGAGATTCGAGATCGCCGGCTCTCTGTTCATTCTGTTCTTTCTGTTCTTTGTGTTATAGTGGAACGTTCTTTGTTTGGTTGTTTGTTGAAGTCTTCTTCTTTTTTTTGCCCACGTTATTTTGCCCGCCAAAGTTGTGGCTTCGGCCGGCTTTGGGGGGTTTTTTCTCGGCTTTGCCTTGCCAGAATTACCGGATGCGGTCATTTCCGAGAGTCTTCCCCCCCCCTCTTTCGCGCCGCCCCGCCGAACAACGAACAACGCCGTGTGGGTGCGTCGCAGTTGACACATGCATCCTGCCAGGTTCGAACCACCCCCTTCTCTCTATTCCTCAAAGTACCCACCGTTAAGCCATGAAATTGGACAAGGCCGAGAATGGGATGCTAAATTTCAGGCAGCCCCCCTCCGTTACCCGGCGGAAGCCCATTTAATGTGTACGTTTCGAGAGATAAAGCGAAGCAGCACTTCTCTTTACAATCAACCACACAAAACAACGAGCTATAACTGATACAAAACAGACCTCTCCATAAAGACAATGGCCTCCTCCACATCGACACTCGCATCTGCCACTGCCACTGCTGGCCCATACACACCAAAGATCTTCACACCGGGTCTTCTATCCGCTCTTCTCATCTCCGCTTTCCTCCTTGTCATCCTCGTCACTGCCATCTCATGGCTCGCCTCTCTCGACATCAGTTACGGTGCCTTGGAGAGAAAAGCAGACCAGAAGAAGGCCCAGTGATTTGACGATTGGGCCTTTCCTATACCAGAACTGAGGTGTCATGATTAAAATAGAGAGACTTTCCGGAAGATCTGTGGGTGTTGAGTCTTCAAAAGTTCACATTTACACGTGTTGAGCACGTGTTAATCACTTGTTGCTGTTTTTTCTTGGTCTACTGTTATATGACCGTTTCATAAGAGCACTACGTTCATATAATAGTGTTGTCTAATGTACATTTTGTTCACTGATCAATAGACATATGGAACGATCTTGTATGGAACCTGTTTCTCATACTCTTCCCAGGCTTTACCATATTTCTCTCTGCATTTGGTTTCATCCCTGGTTTGTCTATGGATCAACAAAGAGGCAAAGTATATCACGTAGAAATATGTCAATGGGGTAACAAATCCAGTTGGTAAACACCAAGACAAAGCATGGATCCAATCACCAAAGTAATTGATATGTTGCGAAAGTTTCCACCAACCGTCAACGAGTAATTTAGTAGAGCGTTCCGTTTGAATAGATTTCATATGTTGTAAATGACCTTGACGGAATGCAGATTTTTGATTATTTGAGGCCTTAAAGATGTAAAACCCAATGGCACCGAGTAAAACGATGCAAATGGAGTATCCAACACCTAATTCAACTGGATGGACAGCGAGATAACGAGCCTGGAGCGAGTAAGCGAATGGAACAAGTGCCAAATCACCAAATGAAAGCATGAAACCGAACCCATCAGTGGTGATATCCATCATTGTGAGACAACCTTCCTCGTTTAAAACACCATCAAAGATATAGAAAGTCTGTAAAGCGACAACAAGCCACATGGAATCCGAGACTTCACCAAATGTCAACCATTGATGATGCAAAGAAGCCAAATTGAGTAATAACCAAAGCAGCATTCCTGGACGCAACTCACAGAACAACTTGATATCCCAAGCGAGGATTCTTGGATTCAATTCACGACCAATGAACCAATCATAGATCACATTACCGGAATTACCACCAATTGCGAGGATTCTCTCTTTAGTTCCCTGACCATTTGCAGTACGTAATGGTACAAATGACATTACGTAAACGAACACAGCAAGGATGAACGAAAAGATCACAGCCGTGGCTGTGAACTCTAGGATGTGATCGTATAGATAGACAAGTTCTGGCATCTTACCCAACGTCAATTGGTATCTGGTGGCTAAAACAACGATCAGGAGAGAACTCAAAGCGATACCGTTGATCTTATACTCAAGCTGTGTACCGTCTCTAAGCACAACACCTTTCTTATGCTCACCTGGCAAGACGAGATCAAAGAACACAAGCGAGAAGAACCAGATCAAGTAATAGGTCCACACCTGTTTATCGAAACAGATACAACACCATTTCTTATCGAAACGTGTGAATTGATCCCAATCCAATGCGATGCCCTCGAGATGGTAGCGAGGGTTTGAAAGTTGGTAGAACACCACGAGAAGCACTGGGAGCCCGACACTGATGAGTGTCGCTCCAAACGCACCGGCAAACTCCTTGTGCTGGGTCTTCGGATTGAGCATTGTTGTCTCTGATCTTGAAGGTGAGTTGTAGAAGGGTAAACAGATCAAAAGGCTTCGACGCGCTTTTTCGTATGGCCGGTATACGACGAAGATCATGAACAACCTCTATTGTTAAGCACTTTCTGAGAGGGAAGCTCGATATAACTCTACCAGGTATGAATATACATATCAATTGATCAATGTGTGTAAAATTCCCATATAACTCCCAACAATTGCCTCTTTTATAGGCCAAAATGACCCGTAACCCGTATACGTTGCTCCGACACCCGGACACCATCGCTTACGAAAGCCGATCGCCACCAAAACCTCTATACAAAGAACAAAGAACCATCTACTTTGACAGAAGCATAAAGACCACTACAAATGAGCACCAGGTTTGTTTCTCAATTCGGAAAGCATTTCTTTCTTGGAAATGTTGCCAATGTGAGCCGTACTCCGCTACGTCGCCCTTTCATTTCCTCACAGATGAGCACCATCCTCAAGTCCTCGCTCTTCCCGATGCTTCCCAAGTCCTTCAAACAGAGCACACCTCGTCAATTGATACAGATCAAGGAGTTCCACTCGACAGGAGTGATGAATTTCATCAGAGTCTCCAATTACCACTATGGGAAAAATTGGGAAACTCTGAGGAAAGCTGCAATCTTCTCCGGGTTGTTCATCACGGGAACTACACTCATCGTTCCGTATCTTTATCAACTGCCACCTTTCAACTATTTCGCCAAGCATCCTACACACTTGGTGTATGCACTTATCGGTGTAAACGTCGGTGTGTTTGGTATTTGGCAATTGCCTAAATATTGGCGTCTTTTGAACAGATACGCGTTGTTGGAGAAGAGCAACATGTATTCATCATGGAGTGTCATCGGCTCGGCTTTCTCCCACCAGGAGCTCTGGCATCTTGGTGTTAACATGCTTGCATTGTACTCCTTTGGTACTTCGTTATCGACCATGCTTGGTGCCTCGAACTTCACACAGCTATACCTCAACTCCGCTGCTATCGCATCCTTGGTATCCATCGCTTATCCAATCATATTCAAGATCCCGGTCTCGGCACCATCTCTCGGTGCCTCCGGTGCGTTGTTCGGTGTGTTTGGTGCATTTTCATACCTTGTCCCAACGGCAAAGATCATGTTATTCGTCTTCCCAATCCCAGGTGGTGCTTGGGTGGCTTTCTTGGGTGCTACCGTTTGGAACGCTGCTGGTTGCTTCATGAGATGGGGTTCATTCGATTACGCTGCCCATTTGGGTGGTAGTGTTGCCGGTGTTGTTTATGGTTGGTGGTTCTCAAAGAAGTTTAGAGAAGCTAGAGAGAGAAGAGTCAGATCTTATGGTTTTAGATGAGACATTTGTACATACATCATATATACGTGATTGATCTTAGATGCTAAACAAAGTGGGATGTGCATTCGGCTTTAAATAAGTAGATAAAGAAATATTAACACCGATGCTATCATGACACCAATATAATGACAAAGAAAAGTGATCATTAAAACAAAATAAAAGTATAACCAATATGTAAGAACAACCCAAATCCACATAAACAACTGTAACCAAAAATTCCCTTTATATAAATCCGATCAATACAAGAGCATCATCTATCTGCTGCTCTTGTTATGGAAGTTTGAAACTCCCATATGGTCATGTTTCACCCTTGGATTTATACCAATAGGGAGACTTCCAACACTTCTGTTACTTGCTCTTGAATTCATACTTGAAAAAGATGGGGCTCTCATCATAGGAACAGAACTGTTCACCGGTGATGTAGGAAGTTCATTCATAGAGTCAATCATGGAACGAGGTGGAGAACCACCATTAACCGTTCTTGGTGAGAAAGTAAGCAGTGATTCCGACGATGGGTTATGACGTGGTGCAGATGTCCCATTGATAGCCTCATTACACATGCTACCACCACCGTTGAGTGCAAGTGATGACATCATACCGGTGGTTGGCGAGGTGGAAACTGATTCCGAAACCTCATCAAGTGTTGGAAGGGAATTGGCATCTCTATTGAGGGCACTTCCGGAAGCCACTGGAGGCACTGGGACAGATGGAGGGGAATTGTTATTCAATGGAGAAACTGCAGATGAAGGTGGAGTATTAACTGCAGAGCTAACATTAGAAGAGTCTGTAGAAATCTTCAATGGGGCAATTGCTTCGGTGGCACACTCTGTGAAATCCAACATGGAACGACTTGGTTTGAAAACTGGACTACCTTTAGCAGAAATTTCTTCGGATGATTCCAAACCTTCAGGAAGTTCCATAATTTCTTCACAAATTTTCCAATATTGTGGATGGTGATCTGGATTATCCTCATCGGTGCAAGTTTGAATACTCACGAATGCTGGATCTGACCAAAGATCTTCCATTGTATATCTCGTAGCTGGATTAGGATCACACAACTTCCATGCAACTCTTGAAGAACCATCATCCGGGAATTCTTTAGCGTGTTTAAATTCTTTACCAGGATAAATGTTAACATCTCTGTGTTTGAATGAAGGATGACTTTGAGAAAATCTTTCAAACGATTGCTTGAAATCACGATACATACTATCCGTACCTGCGGCTTTACGGAAGATGGTGTTTGTATGGAACAAACAGAACAATATCATACCCAAAGCCCACATATCTGCCGCAAACGGATCATATGTCTTCTCTTTTGAAGCCTCATGAACTTCTGGAGGGACATAAGGAGGTGAACCGACAAATGTAGTGCCTCTTTTAACTGGAGAATTTAAATCTGTTGGATCTTCACGAGCATATTCAGCAACACCAAAATCGGTAAGTTTGCAAATACCAGGTGGTAAGATCAAAACGTTCTCCGGTTTCAAATCCCTATGAACAATACCGTTATCATGCATGAATTTGACACCTGAAACAATCTGTTTGAACAGACATTTCTTGTCATTGAGATCTGAAGATTTAAACCCAGTTCTTGTGATCATGCTGAACAGATCACCACCTTTACAATATTCCAAGACAAATCCCCAACCTCTACTGAAATTTGTAGTTGTAGCAATTTTCACCAATGCATAAGTGTCAACGATATGAAGACTCCCCGATAATTTCTTAGCAATGATGTACTCCTTTGCAGCACGTTCATAGAAATGTTCAGGGGTTTCTTTATCGAGCATCAAGAATTTTTTCAAAGCGAAATATTTTCCTGGATGTTTCTTATGTTGAATGACACGAACCACAGCACTTGCACCATCACCTAGTCTCTTATCCTTTGCACTATCACTTGGGATTTGAAACATGTCTCCAAATGTAGAATGTGTCTGTTGTAGTTCTTTTGGAAGTAAAGTATTTGGATCTTTTATAGGTAATGGCAAGATATTTTTCTTTTCATCATCGGTAGATGGTGCCAAACCTGCTAATCCAACACCGTGAACAGACAACTGTGAGACACTTCTTGAAGAAGGACCGGAGAACGGTGTATTGGGCTGGGCTCTTTGTGCGTGATGTGTGCGTGGTGCTGCTATGGATGTACCTCCAGTGATTGTGTCGTTACCTTTCATTGCAAATGGGTTCATGTTCTTAGCAGCGAGCTTGGCTGTTGAACCCATGGTATTTGCACGCACAATTGTAGACACCGGTGGAGAGGAGTCCTTACTAGCGGTGTTTGCTCTAGCTCGACCAATCACTGGTGGTTTGGAGGCGAGTATTGAGGAATTTGGTACGCTTGAAGAAGGACGGTGGTGGTGGATGTTCTCAGCGGGCGGCACAACTGGATGACTGTTGGAAACGGACCTTCTCAACAGTTTCAACGGGTTCTTACTCTTCTTCTCTTCTGTCATCATGGCGGTGTTGCTCTATGGAAAGGGGGATATATGAATTGGGGACGGCGGGTGGGCCAAGGGTATATGATATTTGAACACAACGTGGAAAAGAGCAGTTCACAAGCAAACACACACACACACAGAAAGAGGAAGAGGTGCTCTTTTATCGAAAGCGGTGATCAACGGTGATCCAAAGTTTTTATGTGATGAGCGAGAGGGAGGATGTGCTCTTGTTCTTGTGGGGGAGAAGCAGCAGCAGCAGCAGCAAACAGCGCTTAAGCAGGAGAAAAAAACCCTTGGGCGGCAGCGGTAAAAAACAAGTTGGGATACAGCCTGTGTAAAAAAGCTTTTTGGTAGTAGGAAAAAACAGCTGCTTTATAAAAGGAAAACTCAAAAAGGGGAGAATGCTGCTTTGTGGTTAAACAGCCGCCGTGATGTTTTTCCCCTTCTTTAAAACAACACCAGCTGACCGGCCAGCGCGCGCGCGCGCTATAAGCGGCGCAAAATTTCGCGGACAGCGCGGGGTCTTACGTAAGCGCTACAGCGTGGGCTTATGTCAGCTTTGTTTTTTTGCTGGGGTTGCTGACGTCATACCGTTTCTCGCTTAAAGTCTTGTTATATAGATAATTGTTACTATGCGCCGACGATCTAACTACGATTTGCGCTTCGAATTGTGTTTTTTTTTGTTCTCTGTTGTATTGATTTGGGCGGTTTCATGTTTGATCCCATGTCAAAAAGGGGGTCTGAGATGCGGGCTGTCTGAGTCAATACCAAACGCGTCACGATAAAGTACAAAGCCTTGCAGTATCTCCTATTAATCCATGGGATCTACAATGTCGACCATCCTTAAACGTGGTATACATTGATACATTGATAATGTTGTTCATTATATCCATTAGTTTATCGTTCGTTGGTATAAATGTTCTCTTGCTTAGTTTAACACCACGTGCCTTAAGCACAGCTTACTGGAAAGTTTTTTTTTCTAATCGTAATCAATCAGTTTGATAGGCAATCCGCACGGCACAAGGCATGAAAACATAATCTTTTTTATTCACTTGCAGATTGTCTAATAAACACATGTATATAAAGATGGATTTGAGGGTAAGGCCTTCGGCTTAACCGACGGCATGCCGACGGTCAAAACCCATCCCGCGAATTCTTCAACATTAAAGCCAACACCTTGTTTGTATCAACATTAAGCAATTTTATACCATTTAAACACCAACAATGGCAGTCGATATCCCTGTGTAAGTCATTCATCTATACAGTATAAATACATGTATGCTGTAAACAGAAAGAGAGAGAGAGAGAGAGAGACTAACAACTCAGAACCGTTCTTAAAAAGCTCATCGTGTTCACAGTGGCGATGGTCTTTGGACCACTTGTGACGTTCTTTGGTTCACAATGGATTTTCGGTGAGTGTTTTTTTTTTACATCTTCATATGACAATGATGAGTCATACGTAATGGATTACTAACTACTCATAGGACGCAATGATCTCTTGTCAGGTGGTCTTGCTGCACTTGTTGCTAATATCGTATTGGTAGGATACCTCATCGTGGCATTTACAGAGGATCTCCCAGTTGATAAAACACAAAAACAAGATGATATTAAGCTTGATTGATGTGTTTATGATCTATGTATAAGTAATACTTATGAGTTGAACAAAGGTTGTTATGTAGGATTAAATTATCGCGACGCGTAAATTTTAGACGCGTCCATAACCATAAACTCTTTACCATTTACTTATAAAGAGTGTCATTATACACATTAAACAAAGAGAATATGGATGTCCCAAACACAAATGCCACCGAATACACTCTACATTCTGTGCCCGTTCGCATTAGATACACTGGACCACACTCACTTGAACATTTCCATCTTCAACAAACTCCAACGGAGACGGTTACATATTTGAGAGGACGTAAACTTATTGGAGAACAATTGTCATTAGGCCCCGGTTTGTTATTAAAGAAAGAATTCGATGAGATTAAAGTCGTTGGTAAGATTAAAGACACCGTGTGGTTTGAAAGGGAAGGTTCTCAACAAACGGTACCGAACAAGATTAAAGAGATGCAACAACTAGCTGAGATCATCCATGGTTAGCTCCGTCATATCATTATATTTTACACAATATGTAATTCAATATATTCTGCAATATACCAATATATCAATACATTAACCAATATGTTATGCAATATATTACTCAATACCTGAATATATAACAAACAGCCGGTTCCGGAGGTTCCCCAAGCCGATGTCGCCTAAGCGCGAATTTCCCACCCAAAACAAAGCAACACCCCATACTTAACCTTTGGCCATACAAATCCCTTGTCCCTTATCCTCTTATCCTCTTGTCTCTTGTCTCTTATACACATACATAACTTTCCCTTACTTATCCTTGTCCTGACACATCCTTGTCCTTACTTATCTTCTTCTTACACCACCAGAGCAAGAGACACCTATGACACACACACAACTGACACATCTTCCTTTCCCACACGAGATCTTGACCCAGATATTCCAGCATTTAACACACGATGAATTAGTGTCGCTGTCGTGCTGTGATAGGAAACTGAGGGAGCTGATGAGACCGTACATCTTCTTCGAGGTACGGCTGTCCTGGGGTTTCATCTTGGCCCGGTATCCAATGTTCTTACAACAAGCACGTAAACGGAGCTCTTCGGAAAGTGTAACGATTGGCTTACTCAGAAACAGATACGAGGATGCGATGGTCACCTCGTTTGTTGAGAGACTAACCATTGTGGATGCCAACATCCAACACGAGTGGAACTTCAAGTTTGATAAGTTTGTTTGTGAGTTTAAGAACTTGAAACATTTGACTTTGGTGGTTCAAGGAAGTTCGAACTTCCTCAAGTATAACGGTGTTATGAAACAGTTGGATTCATTAGAATTGGTGACCAATTCTGAGAATGCCATCTTCAATTTAAACCATTGTAAACCGTTTACATCTTTGAAAAAATTGACAATCAACGGGTTTCTCTTAGATTTTGATGAAGAGGACGTTGCAGACTTGGACATCCAGGTTAAAGAATTGGATTTGATCAACTGTTCATGGAATTACCCTTTCCAATTGAAATCTTTTGGTTCAGGTATCACAACGCTAAGATTAACTTATCATAATCATCAATTCATCCTTTCCGAAAGATTCAGAGAATTCTTGCATAATCCAAACTTACCACAATTGCAATACTTAACAATCTCCAACCAGAATTGGTTGAAACTTCACATCACTTATCAAATCATGAATTTTTTACAAAACATCCCAGCTTTGCAAAGACTTTACCTACTAGGAAACATTTATAACGAAACCATCAACAACTTCACCACTCACGATATGGAGAATAAGATCAGATACATCATGCACATAAACGATGTCAAGATCTTTTATTCCTCTTTTGTTAACGTCTAATGCCTTTTCACTTCTCCGTGTTGATCATGCTTATCTACTACTCTAATACATTCTTACTCTGATACATTCATTTATAGCAATATAAAACACATAATTAACACCAATTCTATGAGTTAAAGGCCTGGTCTCATGATAACGGTCTTATAAATGGCATAACCGACATAGAATGGCCAAAACCCAGGGATACACACCGTACCGATCAAAAGATAGATTGTTCGATCACAAGCACCATAAACCATAGCCATTGCAATTGGAGGATACAACAAACTCATAAAAACATAGAACATCGACACCATTGTTTGATTATTCCTACATTTCCACCATAATTTTTGTAAAGCAGCACAATAGGCATCCCAATGACTTTGAACGTCAGAAGCAGGAGCCCCCTTTACAACAGGGTATTCAGTCGTGTCTTCGAATAGTTCAATAAAAGCGGTAAACCACGTGACCGGTGCCATTAGCACTGTGAATGTTAAGTCTATGACAATTGCTTCGAGCTGGGTCAAACTGTCGATCATCGTTGTTTGTTTGGTGTTTGGTGTTTGTTGGGTTATTTATTGGTGATTTTATTGCTTAAATACATCTGTTTGTCTTAACCATTTGTCTTATGTTATTTGTCTTATGTTTGTCTTATCCATTTGTCTTATGTTGCTTACCGAGGAACAGAGTTTCGTAAGCACGTGATTATTATAAACGCTATACCGGCTGTAAATCTCCGTTCCGAGATGTTTTTTCTATCAGTTTATATAACAATTGAAATGACGTTTAAATGGATAACACCATTGGAAAGAGCCGGTTTGGTTATATAAAGTTGTGAGTTTATAACAAGGGGTTGTCTATGGTATTAGGCGGTTTTAAGAGTGTTTCGGTCTATTTATATAAGTATCCTATAAAGAAAACAATGCAATTGACATATTTATATGAAGTTATATCCATTTCATCAATCATATATGACAAAAAACCACTGTTTCATTATTTATTGGTGTTATAAATGAAAAGGGTCCAAGTCACGTGCATGCCACAGCTCATCCCGCGAACGCGTTTTATAAACGCGTTTAAGGATATATATTTTTTCCAACAGAGATCTCGGTCATTTCTCTTTACTCAGCAGAAAGCATCAAGAGATGTCCAAACACGCTGCTGCCGGTGTTGTCGGTGCCGGATTCTCCGCTGTCATTGCCAACTTCTTCTGGGGGAAATCATCCAGTTCGACGGAGTCCTCTACACAAACCTCTTCAGCTTCTTCATCCCTTCCAGTGTCCCGTCCTTCATCACCGGTTCCATCCCAAGGCACTTCTGTTAACCCTTCAGAGTTCTTCAAATACGGCTTCCCGGGTCCTGTCCACGACCTCCAAACACACCAGGAGTTTATCTCGTGCTATGACCGTCAAAAACGTAACCCTTACTACGTTATTGAACACATCACTCCGGAATCTCTCAAGAGAAATGGGGATACAGATCGTAAGAAATCCATTTTCAAAGAAGATGAGCAAATCCCACAACAGTTTAGAGCACAATTAAGGGATTATTTCCGTTCCGGTTACGATCGTGGTCATCAAGCTCCAGCTGCTGATGCCAAGTTCTCTCAACAAGCCATGGATGAAACATTCCTCTTGACAAACATCTCTCCACAAGTTGGTGAAGGTTTCAATAGAGATTATTGGGCACATTTGGAATTCTTCTGTCGTGATATGACAAAGACCTTCCCATCTGTTCGTGTCGTCACCGGTCCATTATATCTGCCAAAGAGATGTCCAGATGGTAAATGGAGAGTATCTTATGAAGTCATTGGGAACCCACCAAATATCGCCGTTCCAACACATTTCTTCAAACTTATCGTTGGTGAAAAATCAAATGGTGACTTGTCAGTAGGTGCATTTGTTCTTCCAAATGATAAAATTGATAACGCTACTCCACTTCAACAGTTTGAAGTTCCAATTGAAGCATTGGAAAGATCCTCGGGTTTAATGCTTTTACAAAACGTTCCACAAAACAAGAAGAAACAACTGTGTAAAGAGGTTAAATGTGAAATTACAGTTAGAGAATTTGGTGATGCTACAAAGAACCTTCCTCCAAAGAAAGATATGTTGCTTTTACCTCCACCAAAATGATACTACGGCTCATGGCTACATATTGCATATACATATATTTATAATAGAAGCATGGTTATACACATCCGTATGCAGATGATCACACTAGACACCAGAAGACTGACTTTAATAATATAGACCAGCTTCTGCAAAAACCGCGCCAGCTAGTATATTTCGACATAACTATCATTAATGTCTGATCATGCGCAAATCTTGGACCGGTTATATGGTAATCCCTCTAAAACAATACAAGAGAGCCTACCAAATGGACCATCATCGGCAAATTGGTGTGTATACCATGATCGAATAAATCACAACTTCATCAGAAAATGTAGTCAAGTTGTTAACATGGAACTTTCAAATTGCTAAAGTGTCAATTTTTTGATTTTAATTTTTGTTCTAAAACCATTTACAAATTAACTACAAGCAAAAACACAAAGTCTGGAACAAGTTTCAAAGTGTCACAACTTTTAATTTCAAAGTTATTGAAGATAATGAGTCTCATGAGATGTCCGGGTTTTTCCCTAGCTTTAAAGTCATCGCGGAGATAACCGGATATAATACGATCTACGTATGGCCCCCGAGCTTTTATAAGGAACTACAAAGATACAGAGAATAAATGGTCATATATATAGAAAAGAGTACCTTTCAAGTTGGTTCGTGCTTGAAGATGGAACGGAGAAGATGGCGAGGCTTTCGAAGCCCGTTTCGGTTCTCATGTGGCGTACTCCTCTTCAATATGGACTTTGGGGGTTCACTCGTGTCATCACATGTGAGAATGATGTCTGGTATCTGACCCCCATGAGCAAGCAGGACCAGTGCATGATCTCTTTTTGTGGACAGGGTGATGAACTCGGGGCCTGTTGCAAACCTGATCGTGGGACGACGATGAGACCCCCACGTTCTGGATCTTCTTAAGCTAAAAATGTGCTTTCTGGGAGGTTCACTCTCATCTGGAATGACTGTTGTTGGGAATGGAGCTGGAGTCAGAACATGTTGAGAAACTGGTTTGAGATTAGCATTTGTCTTCTCTTCCATAAAACTCGTCACTGAATCATCGGAGTCTGTGGACAATGGTGGGTCACCAATAGAGTTGATAATAGGCACATTGTCCGAATTCAACATCTTCAGAGCTGACACGGTGCTGTTTGTGAGAATTTCACCTTCAAGGGGCAATTTCAAGTCCCTCTTAGAAATATACGCAGCAGCACGACTCTCAAGAGAGACCCCAGAATCCAAGTTGAACTTCTTAGATGGGGCTCCTGTGGTTGTCTTAGATCTCCAAAGGGACATCAATCGGATACTTCCTCTATCACTTTTTGTCAGAGATGTCTCAAACGTGTGGATGGAAACATTGTCAGGATCTGAGGCTCGATTCACCCCTGATTCATCACTTTTGTCTCGAAGAAATTCTGGAGTGGAAACCAGGCGGGATGATTTTGGGAAGAATATTTTTCTGACAGACATTCTCCTCTTTGCAACATCCGATTTTGAGCTCATGAACTTGTTGTCCAAGACCCACTGATCAGAGGGCTTTGAATGTGCACTCACAGCCACGGAAGAGTTGTTATTTCCTGATATGTATTTTTCTTGGAAATGAGGTTGTGATTTCGGAGTAATAGCACCTAATGATGGGGTCTCCAAAAGTGCTGTAACAGTACCCACAGGCGATAAAGGCTCTTCAGATACAGCTGACTCCAGAAGCACAGAGTGTGCGTTAGCTTTGGGAACATCAGATTCATTCGCTGCATAGGGGGGAGGCAGTAAGTTATGGTGGGATGTGAGAAGACCAGAAAAAGCCAGAAGAATACTCTTTTGCTTATCGGTTGACACTGAAGAGCACACTGTCGCATCCAGCTGAATAGTGGCTGGTTGATCTGCAGCATCGTGTGACTGTGAACCTACTGGCTCTGACACAATAGTTGGCGAGTTATCCACATCGATGTCAAGGGTATCGTACTTCAGAAAGCCCTTAAGCAAGTCATCATCATCGTCACGGTCCAGTAAGATATGGTTGAGTGATTCCTCAAAATCATGAGAGATTGGAGCTTTGACCTGTGCTATATCGAGATCCTGGAATCCTCTTGGTGACATGTTGTCCAAAGAGTACAAGTGCTTTGGTTGTTGGAAGGGCCTCACAGAAGAATTAAAAGAATCCAGTACGCTAATGTTTGGATCAACTTGGGTTGTAGAGTCCCTAGGAGGCTCAGAGCAACACGGAACCGTCCCAACAGTTCTTATAGAACTACCCAAAGCAACTTCTTCCAGAGGATCTGGAACAGTAACCGTAGATATCTCAAAATCTTCATTGAACAAAGCACACAAGTTGTCGTCATCCAAAGCTGCAAAATCGTCATGATCGATGGTTCTCTCCTTATGTCTCCGAAGCTCTCTCTTTGCTCTCTGAATGCGTTTCGAGGCAATAACGTCACCTTCATCTTCTTTAAACTCATAATCTGAACTCGATTGTCCGTCATGGTTAGGAAACTGTATTGAATCTAACCATTTCTCTGATTGATAGATGTTCTCAACAGTGCTTCCAGAAGTTATGAGTCTCAATCCACGTCCAATCGGTAGCTGCTGAAATGACAATGTGGTTCCGTCTGGTGTAGTTTCAAGCTCTTCGTACTTGGCACCACCTTCAGAGCCCTTTGTGGGTTGCCTAGAACCAACTTCACCATCATTCCAAAGGTCATTCAACCAGGGGCTTAGAGCCGAGCTTGGATCAACAGTTGCACATCCTTTGTCATCCAACTTGAAGAATATGCTGACCCCTTGACCTGTTGATTCATCAGAGCGAAGGTTCCGGTGTACACGGAAGTGTGTGTAGTCCGTATTCAAGTAGTCCGGGGTGTGGTAAAGTGGCTCAGAGGAATCCTTAGCTTCAGTTTCGTCGTCGTGGTTGAGTAAATCGGTGATTCGTGGAGCGGAGGAGGATTTTGGCGTATATGTGAACTGTGCAAGATCATCAAGTTCTTCTTCAGCATCTTGAATGGCATCGATTAAGAATCTCCGTGTATCCAAGGCCATTTGCAGGAAATCGTCAGGTTTTGTGATGTCCTTATCTTCATCAGAGCTTTCAACAAGCCCTTCTTCAGCATTGTCCGGACTGGCGGGGAAGGGGAAATAGTATGGAGAGTCATTCAAGGGAACGCCAGATTGGTAGACCGTGGGAGTAGCCGTGTTATCATTTGGCTTTGGACGAGGGAGACACTCAACAGCCGATACCTCTTCCGGGTCCTTGTGGTCAATGAAAGTGGAAGAATCGGGAAGCATCTCAAATGATGGGATATACTCAGCAACCTCCAGTCCGGTATCTCTTGACACATCGACAGCACCAGAGCGTAATGTGAATCCGTTATCCTCACCCCATTGGACAATATTAAAACTGTAGGAAGAAGCCGGTGTTGGGAGGTTATCATCTGTTATGAGGGATATCAGATCGGACAGAACCCCCAGAACAATGGGCTGGCCAATGACAGCGTGTGACAGTTGACACTCCATGATAAGACTTTATTATGAAGCCAATTGGTTTCCCTGTACTTCTAAAAGACACGTCAGAAACATCTCTGTCACCAAAGAGCCAGTAATCAGGAAACCCGTAGAAGCGAAAGTGACACAAAAACCGGATTCGGGTTTGTTTACTTTTCCAGGACCCCGGATCTGCAGAAGTGGTAGGGGCCACACAATCGCGGTTATTTCCCTTTTCAGAAATGGCGTGGTCATTTTTTTTTTCTGTTCGAGGCTCGAGCCCCGGAGTTTATAGTCTCTTTTAGCCTCTTTTCCCGTCATCTTTACGTATACAGAGGCTATCATTTATCCATTGAAGAGACATGAACTACCTGGAGTTGCCGAGACTTGAGGACTACGACGTGTCTCCGAAGACCGGGTTTCTTCCCGAAGAGCTCCCAGTTAAAAGACTTCTGGACAGTTACTATGACCCTTGGGAAGACCTTGCAGAAGACTTACCGTCATTGATTCTCATTAAGAAGATCAGAGAACTCGTTGACGAGCTCCCAGTGTTGTCTGTGGACCGCATCGCCAACGACAAGAGACAACTCAGAAGGGCTTACTCCATCCTCAGTTTCCTCACCCATGCCTATGTTTGGAACGTTGATGTTGCCACTGAAAACCTACCTAAACCTCTTGCTGAGCCTTTACTCAAGACCGCTGAACTGTTGGAAGTGCCACCAGTTGCCACATATGCCGGTTTGGTGCTTTGGAACTTTAGACCCATCCGTAAGAAAGGTGATATCTTTGACCTTGAAAACTTGACCACTATCAACACATACACGGGTTCGATTGATGAAAGTTGGTTTTATTTGGTCAGTGTGTATTTTGAGTATAAAGGTGCTAGTTGTATAACAAGAGGGTTGGATGCTATGAAGTATGTCAGGGAGGATAACAAGGAGAAAGTTATCGAATGTTTGAAGTTCCTTGCAGAAAGCATTGACATGCTCGGATCTGTGCTCATGAGAATGGAGGAGATGTGTGACCCTCATACTTTCTATTACAGAATTAGACCATACTTGGCAGGTTGGAAGAACATGGAAGATGCCGGTCTCCCTAATGGACTGAAGTATGGAGATGAAAAGAGTTATAGGGCTTATGCTGGTGGGTCCAACGCGCAATCATCTTTGATTCAAACGTTGGACATCATCTTGGGAGTTGAACATTATCCAACCGGTCAAAAAAAGAAGGATGGAAGAGACGGTAAAGCCGTTTCAGCGTCATCCGGTGCTAACAGCTTCATGAATGAGATGAGATCATACATGCCAGGTCCACACAGAAGATTCCTTGAACATTTGGCCCAAGTTGCTAACATCAGATCATACGTTGTTACAAAGGAGGATTCTAAGCTTACCCTCGCTTTTGATGCCTGTTTGGCCATGCTTAAGGCCTTTAGAGATAAACACATTCAGATCGTCACCAGATACATTGTGCTCCAGGCTGCTGCTTTCAAGAAGGATGGCTCTAAGAACACCTTGAGATCCGGTCTCTCCAGAACTGCAGAGAAGAAAGAGCAGAAGGGCACAGGTGGTACATCACTGATGCCATTCTTGAAACAATGCCGTGATGAGACCGGTGACACTGCCGCAGGGGAATGGGGACAGAGCATCCTCAGCAAGAACGTTCTGACCTCAAGACCACGCGAGGTTGACGAAGACGGTGATGTCTCTTCCAAGAAACGCAAGCTGGGACTCGCTGGGTCTTGGAACGACTCTGACGAAGAGAAGTCTGCTGGTCATTGGTGAATAAATAATGGCTCCTAGTGATTGATCAGATGCCCGCCAAGCCACCAAAAAAAGCACACACCCCACGAAGACTATATACGACACGACAATTATGACACGCTTTACGACACACACAGCCTTTAACTCAGTAGCATGGAACTAATAATGCCATTGTAATATATTAAAAGGGGGCCGGGGAGTCTCGGCCGAGACGGAGAAGAGCGCGAAACAAATACTACTTCAACCACGTAAACACCAAGCAAAAGAAGCCATAATTTACAAAACACATTGAGGCAAACAACACAATGGAACTGGATCCGTGGGCTGCTGTGGCCACTGCAACGAGTGCGTTCACCTCGGCGACAGACTCCAAGCGTGTGCAGCTCGAGGCTGCCAAAAGGGCGCTGACATTACTCCAGTCGGACGACTCTGGGGTTTTCATCGAGCTCTGTCTTGCTGCTGCCAATGGCGACTCTGACAAGCTGATGGAGATCGTTTCCAAGCCAGAGAACGTCCAGGTCATTGCTGAACAGGATAACAGCGGTATTTCTCCCTTGGTGTACGCCGTGGTGTTTGGCCATGAGGACGCTACAGAACTCCTTCTGAGCAAGAGCACTGCCGCTTTGAACGAGCCTGATGGGCTCTTCGGGTACACGCCGCTGATGTGGGCCGTGTACCTCGATAACAAGGACATTGTTGTCGAATTGCTCAACCATGGAGCCAGGCTTGACGTGCCCGGGAAGAATGGGCTCACCGTTTTCGATTTGGTTAAGCCAGGTTCAGAGATGCATGACTTCTTTGAGCAACATGGGCTCTTTGAGCAGCCAAAACCCGCTGAAGATGATTTCTATAAGGATAACTCCATTGCAACTGGGGCACAAGACGACGATGAACTCATGGACAAGATCCGGTTGCAAACCGCAGGTCTCAACATTGCTTCTGATGATTCCGGTCTGTACCAAGATTCCAATGCATTTGTGCAATCCAGTACGCTATTGGGGGAGGAGTTCAACTTCTCCAGGCTTGTGAAGAACCAATACATCATCTTCTCCGATTACGATATCCCAGCAATCTTGGATCTGATCACGAACTTGAGTACACAGTACAATCATAAGACTACATACCCTGCTGCTGTTATCTATCAATGCGTGAGGTATGCTGACCACATGAAAAACAATGACCTTCTCGTCGAAAATTTCTTGAACCTTGCCTTCACCAAGATCAGATCAGGAACCTCGTCGAAATCTGGTGTCACAAGTGTTTACAATGAAGGTGATATTGTGCTCCAGAGTTATTGGCTTTCCGTTGTTAATTTCTTGTTTTTTTACCTTGCCAAAGATGATGGGTTCTTTAAAAGATATCCGAAAGTGCTGCAAGACTTGATTGATACCCTCAATTCGTTGATGATTGAACTCTCCAACTCCATCAAATTCAGACTCAACGGTCTCGTTGACTCCTGTTTACTTGAACATGCAAGCATTCCAGATATCTCCACCACGCTTTACAAAAACGATTGGAACTTCTTCAAGCGGAAACATCAAGAGAAGTCCACTTATGATGAGATCTTTAATATGCTTTACCCTCCAACTGTGAAGGAACAACTGAAACCATCACCAATCAAGATTGTTCAGACGCTTGGTGCACTTCTCTACGTCCTCGATCTTCACAGTATACATCCAGTTGTCACGCAACAGACTTTGTCATCCGTTTTCCATTGGCTCTCATGCACACTTTTCAACAGAATCATTACACAGAAGAAACATTTGTCTCGTGTCCATGCCATCCAGGTGAGACTCAATGTGTCTGTTCTTGAAGACTGGGCTCGTTCAAACAACAGAGCACCAAAGATGCCAGAACTTGATGATTACATGCTGAAGTTGTTCCCATACACACTGATGGAGGAGAACCTTACAGAAGATCATCAACTCTCACTATCTAATCTTGCATTTTTCCGTGGTAACAAACTTGACCCACACAATGCCGAGTTTTACCATCAACCTTTGTTCATTATCCTCAAACACCATTTTGAACCAACTTTTGAATTATTACAATGGTTACAATGCCTTTCCTCTATCCCAGATGAAGACAGTTTCATTTCGTTATCCGATAGTTTGAAATGTCTCAATTACCCGCAGATGTGGAAGGCTGTTGATAAGTACCGTTATGAAGTTGATGAACATAAGCTGTCAAAGTCCATGCGTAAAGCCATTGAAAAAAAGAGCAAAGCTAATACAAAATCCGTTGAAGGGTTTGCATATGCATCTCCAGATAAGGTGTTGTTCAACCAGGACTATAACTTCCCAGTGGTGCTACCTACAATTCCGGAGATGATTGACGAGTACGGTGCCGGTCTCGGAGGTATTAACAAAGAACGTGCTCATGAATTTGAACCCTTTTTACCTTATCAAATTGTCGATGCCATCGAGGAGATCCATGAACAGAAGACCACACAGAAAGAAATCGACGATAACAAGGAAGTTGAACGTGTCAATGAAAACTTTGAAAACAATCTCCTAGAGGTGGGTACCTCAAACCACCAGGATGATGGGCTCTTTGCAGAACTGCAGATGCCGAGCTCATTGGCCCATCGTACGTGGGGTGACGATGAGAACGAGATTAATCCTTGGTAGCCACAATAGAAGAAGATTATGCACATAATTTACCTTAGAAGTTGACAGCTGACGTAGCAAACAGGGGTGTGTGTACCTGGCAGATCTGTCTCTGTAGAGCGTTTAGTGTGTGCAGTGTGTCACGTGAGCTTATCGACCCTCGGAATAGGATTTGGCCCTCGGCTTCACCCAATTAGGAAATTGCTGATAAAGAATTTCTTTTTTTTTTTTTTTTTTTTTTCTAAGAATGATGAATTATGACATGCCGGGCAAAAAAGCGCAGTTTCGGATCAGCTTCTTAAAAGGCTCCGTTCTAGAACTGTGCACACAGGAAATCCAGCTCGACCCACCGCAGATCTTCCACTAAAAAGGCGTTTTTGGTGTACAGCACTTTTAAACAATTCAACTATAAGGAACGGTTTTGATCCTGTTTGTTTTCAGTCAAATCTCACACCCCCTTTGTACCCCCAGGTTATACACAAGACACATCTAAACAGCAACCACAACAGGCATGAAGTTCTCCACGACGACAGTGCTCTCACTGATATGTGCCAGTGCCCAGCTGGCGACAGCCGTCTCCGTTGATAACATCCTTCATAAGCGTTGGGATTATGGCACGTCTGACATTGTGAGCACATTTAAGCAATCATCAGCAGACAAGGCCGCCTCCCCGGAACCGGTTAAGGAAGGGGAAGGGGAACAGCCACCACAGGTGCCCTCTTTCAACCCATGCTCCACTGTTCAACCATTGACAAATGGGTTCTACGATTTGAGCGATTTGAGTTCCATCGGTAAGGAGCAAGTAGTGGCATGGAGTGCTAAGGGACATGATTATAACAGAAACTTCACCCTTGGAATCTGTTCTTCACCATTGAAGGCCAACGTTGATCTCAATATCAATAACGATAAGGAGTCGTTGAAGTTGAATTCCAGTGAAGTTGGTGCTTACTATACATCGGAGAGTGGTGATAAGTTCTCTATCGGTAACTTCAACCAAACGCCCGTGTTTAGAGGTAAGAAGTTAACGTTGACATACCACAATGGAAGTTATTGTCCTAATGGAATTGATAGAAAATCCACCATTTTATCTTTCCAATGTGATAGGGAGATCTTGTCTAAAGCCCAAGTGTCATTTGTTGGTGTCTTACACGATTGTGATTACTTCTTTGAAGTTAGAACTGTACATGCATGTCCAACTGCTCACAAATCTGATGAATTGGCTGTGATTTGGATCTTCTTGTTCATCTTCCTTGCCGCATTGTTCGTCTATTGCAGTGGTGGCTTCCTTTACAAGAGAATTGTGTTAAACCGTCGTGGTTGGAGACAACTCCCAACCTATAATCTTGGTAACAAGATGTCATCTGCATTGTCAGGAGGCGTAAGTATTTGATATTTTGATTATTTCCCCCCAATCATCTCACCATTGGAGAGTTATGTTATTAACTCACCACAAGTCCAAGGTTTAGTTCACATAAATAGAGACTAACCCTATTAAAACCAGTGGGGTTCTAATTCAGAGAGAACCGGAGGCATTCGTTTGGCAAGCAACAGTGATAGATTCGGCTTCATCGAGGACCAGAACAACCTGCTGGACTCGTTGGATGCCGAAGAGTAATGACATACAACACATACAATCAATTGGAATAATTATACGGTATCAACTGCACATGTTATAAAAGCACATCGTTGTTGTAGCGTATCTTAGGGCAACCACTCCCACGGCACGTGACCGTACGCATTCCCAGGCAAATTACGGGAATGCTGCCCTAACGGCATCGCCGAGCGCGCAGTAGGGTAACCCTGTTAAGTATGGCGTGCATCCGAATCCGGGTGCACGTTGCCAATTTTTTTTTTTTTTTTTTTTTTTTTTTATTCTTCGGAGTTCTGGTTGGATCCGCAAGGTTGAAAAAAATTTCAGCCGGGTTTCCTTTCCTCTCTCACTCCAACCAAACTTTTATAGGAACTTCATCTATACATCAACTACAATGGTACGTTGCTATCCTCAAGAAGCAGACGAGCACCACAGCAACCACAAGGGGAATGTCTCATGATACATGAGATATTGTCTTGGCCATTTGACCTTTCCATGGTGTCGAGGTGGTTGTAGGGTGGCGACTCTGTGTACTCATCTAAAGAACAAAACAACTAACAAATTTTCAACAGGGTAAGGAAAAGAACCACGTTAACGTCGTCGTCGTCGGTCACGTCGATTCCGGTAAGTCTACTACCACCGGTCACTTGATTTACAAGTGTGGTGGTATTGACAAGAGAACCATCGA